>ML093134.1:48199-70733 GCA_003697995.1 Taxidea taxus jeffersonii | reverse complement strand
GCTTAACCAACTGAGCCACCCAGGCGTCCCTGCCTTGCTTATTTTAATGACTGCATGTTATAAAACCACAAATTGCTTTTGAACATGTTAAAATTTACCATGGCAAATAAAATGAGGGCACTGCACCAGGAAATCAGTACATGTACTCACAGAGGTCTAGTCACTTATAAAAGTCTAATTACTTTGGAAAATAGTAGTCAGGTACTTTCTTACCCCCCAAAATATCTAATTTCAAAGAGATCCTTTCACAGCAAAGTATGGTAGAACTCTTTTAAAATTATAATACAACAAAGGTATCATGTCAATTATAATTTAAAAGTATAATGTAGCATAAAGTTTATATCATATATGCATATAAAATGAAAGTTTCTGAATTCTCACAACCCTCTCTCCTTATTACAGCTACAAAATCAAGAATAATTAAAATCATAGGCTATTATACTCTCTCATTAACAGACTCCCTTTTGTACTTATACACTTATTTTAGGAAAGTGGGCATCATTTATGTATAATGACATCCTGACTCTCCATCTCTGAGATTTTCTTTTAAAAATACAAATGCTTCAGGGTGCCTGGGTGGCTCAGTTGGTTAGCCATCTGCCTTTGGATCAAGTCATCATCTCAGGGTCCTGGGATCAAGTCCTACATCGGGCTCCCTGCTTGGCGGGGGGCCTGCTTCTCCTTCTCCCACTCTCCCTGCTTGTGTTCCTTCTCTCACTGTCTCTCTCTGTCAAATAAATAAATAAAATCTTCTTAAAAAAATACAAATGCTTCAGAGCAAGACTGTGTCTAGGAAATTAATGTTCCCTTCAAATTCAAAAAACAAATACAAAAAGCTACCTTCTACTTCCCACAAAAGTATCTTACCTTTTAGGGGAAATGTTTTCAATCAACTTAGGATTTGAGAACACAGAAATAAAATGCACTAGAAGGCACTACTACTTTAAAATAAAAATAGATGATTAAATTTGATTTTTAATAGTTTATAAATATAGCATTATTATTTATAAAATATACACCTAAGTTTTAAATATCTACTATTTAAAATTCCTATCAGTACGAATTGATATGCTTAGTATCATATATGCACACAATATATATAATTCCTGACAGTATGAATTAATATGCTTGGTGAGAGGAAGAGGAGGAAGTATCTATTAGCTTTTCAGAACTATTATAGAATTAATAGAAGGATTTCTCATGGATGAAAATTCAGATTATGTCAAACTGTTTGCCATTTCTAAAGTTAACAAAATAGTTATTAAGCCACATATATAATTCTTCAAAACTCTGTGTCTGGCAAGACATTTCAAGACTATACATACACACATACATATAATCACACAAACATACATACATAACATACATACATATATACATTTGAGGAGTAGGGGGAAGGAGACAAGTCCCTGCCCAGGGCTTTGCCATGTGTGGCAAGAGGCTTAGATTACATGCAAATTGCTCACCTTGTATGAGGCAAAGGGCCAGGGTCAGAAGCAGTGGCACTTTGGCTATCTTCATATTGAAGATGATGTAAGTTGATTACAAGTCAGCTCCGAGCATTGCTCACCAGCTGGTGCTCTAAGACTGAACCCATGGAGATGCAGCTCACATTTATATACTCGGTGACACCCACAATTAACAACCAACATTACAAAACCAGTTGTTCTAGGTCATGCTAGACTTACTATACCACATCAATTTAGTTTCCATCCTTTAGCATCCTGTCAAGGTGGCAGATCTGAACAGATAATGTCTATTTCCACAATTCTAATATGTTTTCATGATACCTCCCCCAAAAGGCAATAGATTGAGTCCAAGAACCCTATTAAAGTTTAATGCTCCATACTCCTATGTAAGAACTGAATTCTTCACCAAGACCAGACATACAACTCTGCAGACAAACATGTCTTTAACTGGGCTCCCTTCATAGGTGGGAGGGGAGAAAAGAAGACAGATGGGTTATCCTACTAGTCAGGTAGAGACTTACAGAGTCCCACATCTGGAGAAAGTTGCTGAGAGTAAGAGAAGCTAGAATTCCTGTTATTTCCATCTGCAGGTGTTTTGAAGGGTCTCAATTCAGTGCCATGGACCCATGTACAAGTTAGAGTGAACAACCCAAGGAGATAACCCTGCAAGACTTTAACACTGAGTACATGGTGAAGGCAAAATTCAGAAAAGGGACAATGGCCTTCACAACAGCATATAGTTTAGGTGGAAGAGGCAGAGGTGGTACTTGAGGAAGACCATGCAAATTCAACACTTTTTTAAAAACTCCATACATTGCTTCTATCACACACCGATAAAGGCAAAAACTATGTGAAATCATGGCTTGCACATAATTACTTTCAGAAATTCTCAATCTGAAGGACATTTTCTATTCTAAAGCCTTATCTTGTAGTCTAACATCGTATTCATAAACATTAGAAGCTCAAACTTTAACTTCCCACAGCCCATCACTCCCCAAATTACTGTTTGAAAAATGTGGCTAAGTCAATTTCCCCCCAAATTAAGTTTACTCCAATACTGACTCTTTATTTACTCTCCCAGGAAGAAAAGAAAAAATTAAATACTTAAAAATACATCATTGTAGCATTTTCCAGAGAAAGTTTCTTCTCCTTAGTTCCTTCTTCTATTTTATAAGTAATGCCTTTTGTCCACCAGCTTACTCTAGTCTAATAGTTCAAGAAAGCATCTGAAAAATTACACAAAAATGAATGAAGACAGAGACAACTGGCTTGATTCCAGTACTCCAAAGTGTCTTCCACTCCACAGTGGAAAAGTTTGGGACTCTATGGGACCAAAGCCCTTTTAAAGATTCTTCCAGAAAACTGATCTAAGGCTAGCCAATTTGAGGATGATGTCAATATTCTGAATACCATCAAAGCCAGAGTATTTCCTTTCCCTTTTTTTTTTTTTGAATGAAATAAGTTATTTCCTCTAAAAGTGTAATCATTGGTTTCAAGTCTGTACTTGTTTCTTTCCAATGGGTTAGTAAAATGAGTGTCTATGGAAAGCACGCTCAAACTACATTATCGTTACAGATTAGAAAATTGAATCCATCATAGCTTAATAGAAAGAGAATGGAACAGGGAGTCAGGAAATTTGTTTCTATTCCTGTCTTTGCAACCACACAGTGTAATGGAAATGAACCTGGCTTTGACATAAGGTAGATGTGGATTCAAATCTTGACTTACCAGTTACTAGCTATGTTGCCTTGGGGAAGTCATTTATTTTCTCTCTGCCTCGGCTTCCTAATATGCAAAACAGGGATAATAAAATTGCACTGTACAATTGTTGTAAGAGTTAGAGGTAATTCATATGTGTGTGCTTGTGTGTGTGTGTGCATGTGTGTGTGTGTGTGTGTGTGTGTGTGTGTGTGTGTAAGGCTTAGAACAATTTTGAGTTTAGTGATAAGTTTTATAGTTAATGACAGCTGGTCCTGAATTTTTATGTCATTACAATGATGTAGTTGTATTATTAGGTAATTTCAAGGATACAAGAAAAGTCATCTCTTGGACATTGTCCTTATCAAAAGATTTTAAGCTTACTCAGGATATAATGACACATTATGAAGTGAAACTAAAAAGTCAAGACCTAAGTCTTCTTTCTCATTTTATTATGTTCTAAATCGCAATACCTAAAACAAATTAAAGCATTTGCTTTTTCTGAGATCAGACGAGATCGAGTGCGTTCAGGGTGGTATGGCCGTAGACAAAGCATTTGCTTTTTAAAACCTGTCATAGTCAGGGACGCCTGGGTGGCTCAGTTGGTTAAGCAGCTGCCTTTGCTCAGGTCATGATCCCAGCATTCTGGGATCAAGTCCCACATTGGGCTCCTTGCTTGGCAGGGAGCCTGCTTCTCCCTCTGCCTGCCACTCTGTCTGCCTGTGCTCCCTCTCTCTGACAGATAAATAAATAAAATCTTAATAAATAAATAAAACCTGTCAAAATCATTGCAAGATTTCAGCCAGCATTGATTCCTTAGCTTTTTCTATAAAAGTACCTTCTAAATATTGACCTACTAATATTAATTTTTTATTTTTTATCTGATCTGTCAGATCATATGAAATGAGTCCCAACAATACACTCTATCATTGGTGGTAAGAAAGTTTAGCACCTCACAGTAGAATTGGTGACTGTGTAATGTGCTCTGATGAACCCCAAATCTAGCCCAAATGGATATAATTCCCAGGAGTGGAAGTGGTATGAGGGTAGATAGAACAAAAGAACCTAGAGATTACTGTAGCTCTGAAGAATCTCTGCTATGAGGAAAGGTTGAGGAGTTGGTTTCCTTCTTACTGGAAAAGTGCTCCTCACTGCCACCCAGGACATCCTGAAATGATGAATAAGAGGTATGGAACTGAGAGCCTCTTCTATGAGGAGAGGGAGCCAAAAGAAGATTCAAGGAGTATCCAATATTAGAAGGATACTCAGCTGCCCGTTGGCATCAAGACTCTTTCTCCATTTCATTTCAGGAATGTTTTAAATCCAGAGGTGATTCATTGCATACTCTGTTAATCACTCCATGTTTCTGAAAACCACAAAATTCAAACTCAAGTGAATGGGATTGAGATTTTAGAAAATTGGGTTTGAGTCATCAGAGTGCTTTTTGTGTGTGGTTCTGAAAAATGTTTCTTCTTTATTGTTATTTTACAATATTGCATGACTGTCTCTTCCATGTACATGAGTGAAAACAATTCTACTGATTGAGAACACTGTGGTTGGGTCAAAAGGCTGCTGGTAACAAGAATGACACCTAAGGTTAAAGCACGTAGCCTGGCAAAAGCCTGTCAGGGAAAGCAGGGTTGGCAATATTCTCATCAGAGAAATCAGAGTTGAATGACAAAGGCGTTAAAGATATGGGATATCATGTAAGTCCCTTTGGCCCCTACCTCCACTCATGACTCCCCTGATAGCTGTTGCACTTGAGGAGAATGTATCTTGTACCTCTTATTATACCCAATGTAAACTACCCATTTTCTGTTTTTTTCCTTAGCTCTTCATGAGCCCTTGACATATCTCCACATTCTTTTATCATCTCCTCACTGCCCAAGTTCCTTCCTTTTTTTCTGTTTGAAGATTTTATTTGAACTCTAGTTAGTTAACATATAGTGTAATATCAGTGTCAGGAGTAAGATTCAGTGATTCATCATTTACATACAACACCCAGTGCTCATCCCAAAAAGTGCCCTCCTTAATGCCCATCATCCATTTAGCCCACCCCTGCCAACCTTCCCTCTTGTAACCCTGAGTTTGTTCTCTATAGTTAAAGAAGTTAAGAGAATCTTATGGTTTGCTTCCCCCTTTCTCTTTTCCCCTCTCCCCTATGTTCATCTGTTTTGTATCTTAAATCCCATGTATGAGTGCAATTATAGGGTAGTCTTCTTTCCTGAGTGCCTTATTTCACTTAGCATAATACACACTAGTTCCATCCATGTCATTGCAAATGGCAAGTGTTCATTATTTTTGATGGCTGAGTAATATTCCATTAGGTATACTACATCTTTTTTTTTAAGATTATATTTATTTATTTGACACAGAGAGAGAGCACATGCACAAGCAGGGGGAGCATCAGGCAGAGGGAGAAGCAGGTTCCTCACTGAACATAGAGGGGCTCTGTCCCTGGACCCTGGGATCATGACCTGCGCTAAAGGCAGCAGCTTAGCCAACTGAGCCACCCAGGCATCCCATTCCACATCTTCTTTATCCGTTCATCAGGTAATTGACATTTAGGCTGTTTCCATAATTTGGCTATTATTGGTAATGCTGCTATAAACATCAGGGTACATGTGTCTCCTCCAATCAGTACTTTTGTATCCCAAGTGCCTTTCCTGTAAGGCATCCTGCAGTCCTTGGAGAAATAAAGGACTGTCCTTTTCCTTTTTGCTTTCCTCGGCATGTAATCTCCAGCCAGGTGCTGCTCTGCAGCCCACTGCTGGCTTCCAGGCTTTGCCTGGGATTTTGGCTTGCTCTCATAGTGATTTTCCCTCATTTTTGGACTTGCCCTGCTCTTCTTGCTTTACCACAAAGGAATGGAGTTAGATTATAAGAAGTACAAACTTTATAATTCAGAACATGTATCAAGTGACCCAGAATCTGAATTCACATCAAGGATACTGACACAGAGGGAAGAGATGAGAAACTACAAAAGTAAACAAGGTTTTGTAGACCAGTAGCATTACTGAATACAAAGGTTATTTCCAAAATCCAAAGTTATCAAACTATTGTTCAAATATTCTCTTTTTCTATGTAGAGATATCCTTCATGATCAAAGAAGTTTAAACTTAAAGTTTAAGATCACCTTCTGCATCTTTCAAAACAATCTGCCTTTAATAGCTCTCTTATCTGCCTATGCAATAATATGAGGTAGCAAAGTAGGTATTATCCTTCTCTTACCTGCCCCAAATGGTACCGCGAATGAGATCCAGAGCAGGAACTAGTGTGGAAAGTAATCCCACCCTTGCCACTCTCTCACCTTGTACACCCAATGTGGCTAACCCAGAGCCTTTCAGGGGGTTCAGAGAAAATCCAGACATTATGGTGCTGTAAATTAGGGAGAGCATGCTATTGCTAATGTAGTTCATTCTCCTAATTCCTTCTCTCTTATGTTCATACAAATGCACACACACACACACACACACACACACAACCATATACCCATAATGACTAGGGCAAAAAGAAGTGTGTTGTGATCATGACTGAAAAGTGTATGTCCTAACAGATCTTAGAAGATGAAATAATTTATTTTCTTAACTCTTAATTTCCTTTCCTATAATTCTCATTTTGTCCCCCCAATAATTTAGCATTTCTGTATTCTTTTTTTTTTTTTGAAAGACACTAACTGGAAAACAGCCTTTACACACCTTCCTATCTTGCACTGTTCTGTTAACAGCCAACTTCACTCCCTCTCTGAGAATTCCTTTCTGTTTGTCTGCAAAAGCTAAGAAACTATAGAGATAAGCATCTCTTTTTATCTAAGAACAAAATGGAATGGGCACTGTTGGATCACAGACCCTGCTACTTATAGATATAATTGTTGCTTTTATTAGATTAGGATTAAGAAAACAAGAAAGTTTCAATACCTAATTTTTAATTGCATTAAGTTTTACGTTTTGGTTTATATTTGGTTCTTAAATACAACATCCTTACACATGATGCTGTAGGAACTCTGTTATGTGACTCCACACTGCCCATCACCTGGAAATTCAGTATACTCCAAAGTCTCCTAGGATTCACTCTGAGTATAGAAAACAGAAGTTCATGGAGCTACAGTCCTTGAAAAAAATCACAGTGAATTAACTTTGAAGTAGCTAGTATGAGCAATTTTGATGAAAGAATACTGCATATTTTATGTGTGATATGTTTGTGTATACAGTAAGCAAGAACAAAATTGTTATACTTATAAGCAAAATTTGGAAAAGATAATTTATGTGTTTTTGACTTACATATCTTTATAAAACCATTTGAAAAGAAATAAAAAATTTGCTGGCATTTATTGTGCACTTACTGGCAGGTATAACAATAAACCTAAAGAGTAACTATTTCATTCTGTTTTACAGGTAAAGAAATTGAGGTTTTGTGAAACACTGTAACTTTTCCAAGGTCATACAGCCTATAAATAGTAGTCTTTGCAACTGATAACCATCATTACAAATAAAGGCAAACTCCAAAGTCCATGCCCTTAAATACTACACAATGCAGAGACCACATTACCTACATCTGTAATTAGCTCAGACACTCAACTGTTATGGTCTCAGTTGTGTCCTTCCAAAATTCGCATTTTGAAGCCTTAACATCCAGTACCTCAGAATAAGTCCTTTAAAGAGGTGATTTGGAGATAGGTCCTTTAAAGATGTGATTACATTAAAATAAGGCCATTAGGGTTGGGCCCTGCCCCAAACTGACTGGTGTCCTTGTAAGAAGAAATCTGAACACACAGAGAAATACCAGTGAAGTGTCTGCACAGTGACTTACACCAAGCCACCTGGCTTGTAGGTGGTTAAGTTGATATTCCTACCTAGGTCTTAAGATTTAAATTTCATTTAATCATGTAACATATTGATTGTATCATGCCATAATCTTGATTCATTAGACAGGAAAAGGCAATAAAGGAATGAGTAGAAACCATAAGAGTTCTTAGGTAAGGGGCCAAATTCCTAAAATGTGACTTAAAAAGTTGAAAATCTAAGTCCAAAGTGAGGTATTATGGTATTCCAATAGATTCCATAATACACCCCACATGAATAAAACGAATACTGACTAATGCCTACATTTGCTGGCATTGTTTGAGAGCCAGATGCTAAATTTATGAATAAAAAAGACATGTTGAATCTTTTTTTTTTTTTAAGATTATTTATTTATTTATTTGTCAGAGAGAGAGAGAGAGAGAGAGCGAGCAAGCACAGGCAGAGGCAGAGGGAGAAGCAGGCTCCCTGCCGAGCAAGGAGCCCGATATGGGACTCGATCCCAGGACGCTGGGATCATGACCTGAGCCGAAGGCAGCTGCTTAACCAACTGAGCCACCCAGGCATCCCGACATGATGAATCTTTAAGAGATTATAAAAATATATATATTATACCTACATATAAAAAAAGACATGAATCTTTAAGAGATTATAATCTAGTGGAAGAGGTGGAAAATGATCATACAAATCATTGTTCACTCAAATCTGTGAAATTGTTTTTATTTTGTATTTATTAAAGATTTTATTTATTTTAGAGAGAGAGAATGAATGAGTAGGGGGAAAGCGGAGGGGAAGGGAAAGAGAGAGGGAGAGAGAATCTAAAGCAGACTCTGTGCTGAGTGTGGAGCTTGATGCAGAGCTCAATCTCATGACCACAAGATCATGACCTGAGCTGAAACAAGTCAGCTCAACTGACTGAGCCACACAGGTGCCCCAGTGTGAAAGTATTTTTTAAAAAGCTATCCATGGAGTAAAGCTAATATATAACATAGGTTTTAAACCCTGGAGGGGGATTTCCTGATGAAATCAGGCTCAATTTTAAAAAATGAACTGGGATTAAAAAGGTATATAAGGGGGACACCTGGGTGGCTCAGTTGGTTGGGCGGCTGCCTTCGGCTCGGGTCATGATCCCAGTGTCCTGGGATCGAGGCTCATATCGGGCTCCTTGCTCGGCAGGGAGCCTGCTTCTCCCTCTGCCTCTGCCTGCCTCTCTGTCTGCCTGTGCTCGCTCTCTCTCTCTCTCTCTCTCTCTCTAACAAATAAATAAATAAATAAAATCTTAAAAAAAAAAAAAGGTATATAAGGGACACCTGGGTGGCGGCTCAGTTGGTTAAGCGGCTGCCCTCAGCTCAGGTCATGATCCTAGGGTCCTGGGATCAAGCCCCACATCGGGCTCTCTGCTGGGTGGGGAGCCTGCTTTCCCCTCTCTCTCTGCCTGCCTCTCTGCCTACTTGTGATCTCTGTCTGTCAAATAAATAAATAAAATCTTAAAAAAAAAAACCTCACCTATCTGAAAAATTCAGTTAATCAGAATGAATCATTCCTTTAATAATTATGAGAATCAAAGTTTTGCTCTGGTAATTTCTTCTGACATTTTCAGTTTTTACTATATCTCTAGTTAGTTATCTCACAGAGAGGCAGGAGTTGAAATTAAAATTGAATATGAGAATGATTTTGAATTTAGTGGGTTTTTGTTTTATTTTGAGTGATATCTCCAACATGACATTAATACATTCCAAATCCTTACTAAAAAACTGATTTAGTTAAGAAAATATTTTCCCTTAAGACTAATTTTACTACTTGGGGCACCTGGGTGGCTCAGTGGGTTAAAACCTCTGCCTTTGGCTCAGGTCATGATCTCAGGGTCCTGGGATTGAGCCCTGCATCCATCTCTCTGCTCAGCAGGGAGCCTGCTCCCCCTGCTCTCTGCCTGCCTCTCTGCCTACTTGTGATCTCTGTCAAATAAATAAATAAAAATCTTTAAAAAAATAAAATAAAAAGTAATTTTACTATTTCAAGGAGCTGTAAATAGTGGGCTTTATTTGCCAACCACATAAGCAACCTTGGAAAATGTAATAACTAGCTTTAGTCTACAGTATAAGATAGGGGTTATTTTTTTCTCACACATAGAAAATGCTACTTATGCTTCTTTAGCTCCTTCGGTCTCCCCAACTCTCAGCTATGTATCTGCATCTCAGGGAGACTGGTAGCCTCTACCTGAATTTTCTCTCTATGTGTAGCTTACTTAGTATTTTTTCCCTCTCCCAGGGATCACTGACCTGCACTATTTGATGTCCCATGTCAGAAACTATGTCATTTCTCTGTATTTTTTTCATTGTTTCAGGTAGGAGGAAATATCTTTTCTTTGTTACTCCATCATAACCAGAAGCATCAATCTTACTTTGTTTTTAAATTATATTTATTTTTCTCTTTCCATGCATTTGGTGTCCTTCTGTTCTCTTTACTTCTTTCTGAATATATGCCTCTCTATTGTTTGTTACGCAGGGTTAGAAAAGAAGGAGAGGGGTGCCTAACTGGCTCTGTCAGTAGAGCATGTGATTCTTTTTTTTTTTTTTTAGGTTGTTTGTGTTTGTGTTTTTTTTTTTAATTTATTTAATTTCTTTTCAGTGTAACAGAATTCATTGTTTATGCCCCACATCCAGTGCTCCATGCAATACGTGCCCTCCATAAAACCCACCACCTGGCTCCCCCAACTTCATACCCCCTGCCCCTTCAAAACCCTCAGATTGTTTTTCAGAGTCCATAGTCTCTCATGGTTCATCTCCCCTTCCAATTTCCCTCAACTCCCTTCTCCTCTCCATCTCCCCATGTCCTCCATGTTATTTGTTAGAGCATGTGATTCGTGATCTTGGGGTCATGAGTTCAAGCTGCACATTGAGCACAGAGATTACTTAAAAATTAAAAAAAAATTAAAAAATTAAAATTCAAAAAAAATTTAAAAAAGAAGAAAAGAAAAAAAATACCGAGAGTACAAAAGATTCCAGACAAAATGAAGTAAAATGTTTCAGGATTTCAGTGATTTTTTGGAAATGTGAGACTTAGGGCATTTTGACCTCAGCAAACCATGATAAGAGTATCATCCATTTGACAGCACTGTTGAGCAGATTGAGATGATTATGTGAAAAACCTAAAGCAACTATTATACTGGGAACAGTGCAAATCATATTGTGAAGACTACCTGAGAGCCAGAAGGACATAAAACTTCGAAGTTAAGTGTTCAGCTTTGCAGTGATACTACTTGGGTTCAGAAACTGGCTTTTTGGATGTGTGACCAATGACAACTTACCTCAACTCTCTGTCTCAATTTCTTTACCACTAAACTGATAATTTTTTTTTTAAGATTTTATTTATTTATGTTAGAGAGAGAGAGAGCGAGCACAGGCAGACAGAGAGGCAGGCAGAGGCAGAGGGAGGAGCAGGCTCCCTGCTGAGCAAGGAGCCCGATGTGGGACTCGATCCCAGGATGCTGGGATCATGACCTGAGCCGAAGGCAGCCGCTTAACCAACTGAGCCACCCAGGCTTCCCAAAACTGAGAATTTTAACAGTAACTGCCATGAGGATTACAGGAAGTAATTCATAGTAAAGACTTAAAATGATACCTCGTGTATGGAGAATGCAAGATGTTATTAGAAATGTCTTACTTATTAGCCTTTGACAATATTGAATTAGGAATCACAGTGGTGAAATCTAATTCTGGGTCTTTGAAAGTACTGAATATTTTATGGGAAGTGTCAAAAACCAGTGTCTAATTTTAGGGGCACAAACGAACAACATCCAGGGTAGAAGAGTCATTTCCTCATCAGCGCCCCTTCCTTTGGACAGCTGATTGCATTCCAGGTGGTGAGGCCTTTGCAAGGAACTAGGTCATCCTCTATGAACAATAGCCACACGTGGCTAGATGGATTGACAGGTTATTTGAGACATGAAAAAGTGACTCCTTTTCAAATAGGTCAGAAAACCAAACAGCTCATTCTAACAGCTTCAATTTTCAAATATTTTCCCCCTTTAAAAGAGAGGAAATGTCTCATCATCTATCTGAAAATGGGGATGGGAGAACTGCCTTTTCCTACTGTTGGGAGTCCCTCTTAGACTTCTAACTCATTAGCAAGTTCATGAATATAGTCAAATAGTATCTAATGTAGAATTAGGGAGTTTGCATTTTAATTCCAGTCCTCACTTTCAGCTGAAGCAAGATTGTGAACATGAATTAAGTTCATAAATTACTGATGAGGTGTGAAGCACATTGGAAAATGGACAATGGGGACAAAAACAAGGTAGACCAGTTAATTTTTACTAATCAATTATATCAACAAATGTAATAAAAATACTGTCTTCACACAGAGCATTTTTTAAAATTTTTTTTAAAGATTTTATTTATTTATTTGACAGAGAGAGATCACAAGTAGGCAGAGAGGCAGGCAGAGAGAGAGTGGGAAGCAGGCTCCCTGCTGAGCAGAGAGTCCAATGTAGGCTCAATGCCAGGACCCTGGGATCATGACCTGAGCTGAAGGCAGAGGCTTTAACCCACTAAGCCACCCAGGCGCCCCTCACACAGAGCATTTTTAAGATAGTGAAACTACTCTGCAATGATACTATAAAAGTGGATACATATTATACTTTTGTCCAAACCCACAGAATCTACAACACCAAGAGTGAACCCTAAAGTGGGGCACCTGGGTGATCTCAGTCAGTTAAGCATCTGACTTTTGATTTTGGCTCAGTTCATGATTTCAGGGCCCTAGGATTGAGCCCTGCTTCAGGTTCTGTGCTCAGTGGGGAGCCTGCTTGGGATTCTTTCTACCTCTTCTCCTGCTTCTCCCCCTGCCTATGCTCCCTCTCTCTCAAATAAAATAAGTAAATTTTTAAAAAAATAGTGAACCTTAAAATAAACTATGGACTCTGGGTGATAACAATATGTCAAGACAGGTTCATCAACTGTAATGAATGCACCATTCTGGTGGGGATGTTGGTAACGGAGGAGGCCATGCATGGGTGGGGACAGGAGGAATATGGGAAACCTCTGTACTTCTATTTAGTTTTGCTCTGAATCTAAAACATCTCTAAAAAATAAAGTCTAACAAATAAAAATTTTTTAAAAATATTGTCTTCAAAGTCAGCATAACCTGGAATTCAGTAGATAGTGAAGCATTCAGTAGATAGTGAAGTAACTGATGACCCTTTTGATCAAAACATTCTATCATTAGGTGACTTAGGGAACCACAGTGAAAAAAAAAAAAAGCACAAGATTTGGAATAAAAAAAACTGGATCCCATAACATATCTGTGTGATTTTAAACAAGTTTATTTATATCCCTGAGCCCATTTTCTCATTTAAAACATACAAATAGGGGCTCCTGGGTGGCTCAGTGGGTTAAAGCCTCTGACTTCGGCTCGGGTCATGATCCCAGGGTCCTGGGATCGACCCTGCATGGGGCTCTCTGCTCAGCAGGGAGCCTGCTTCCTCCTCTCTCTCTCTCACTCTGCCTGTCTCTCTGCCTAGATGTGATCTCTATCTGTCAAATAAACAAATAAAATCTTAAAAAAAATAAAACATACAAATAATATTGCTATCTACAAATCAGTTTTGTCATAAAGATAAAATTAATAATAGTTGAAGTAGTCCGTAAACTATAAAGTCCTAAGCAAAAGCTCACTGCTCTTCTTGATCCATACTGGGTGCGCCTCAAGCTGCCTCAACTCTTGTCTTGATCATATTCACTTACAAGGCTAACTCATTACATCTAAAATCTTTAAAAAGGGGAGAGTAGGGAATAAAGAAGGGAAGAACTAACACTTTTTTTTTGCCCTTAGATTAATTAATATATGCAATTTTAACTAAAGTTAGTTCTTAAAAAATATAATTTGTTGTCATCTGGGTGTGGTTGTATAGTAAGATGCCACTGCTCTGAGGGTGGCTGGCAGTGGCACCAGGCCAAATCCATCGTGGGTGTGGAGACATCTAGAATAATAAAGTATCACTCCACCCAGCTGTCTGTCACCTAATTAACTGGTGTGTTCTGAAAACAACTCTTCAGAGTCACAGTAATCTCTCATCTTAAAGTTGTGATGCAATGGAAAATGGCAGCCTACTTATGGCAGAAATGCAGAATATCCTCCAACGTTTGTTTTCTGGGAAGAGAGGCAAAGGGAGAGAACTGGGCCCCGTAATTCCCTTAGTGCTTTGCCCACTTGGATTACATTTGTGAGCTCAGCAAAAAGTGCTTGTATAACCAAAAGTGCTTAGCCCTAGGCCTCCTCTCTAGGAAGAAAATAAAATGAATATTGTAAGGCAAAACAGATGCCTTTGCCAGAGCACACTTCTCCCTTCCATTTCTCATAGAATTAAGTAGTGAGGGTAGCTATAGCAATGAGCCTTGTTAGAAAAGAAAAAAAGAAAGAGGGGAAACCTGTTAGGTTTGGCTTGACAAGAAAATATCCAGCCCTCTTGAATGTACAGTCTTTGAGAGAATTCAGTATCTAAAGAACAGGTAAATATTTATGAATGGTCACAAACTAATCATGGCCTTTGAACAGGAATGGGTCTTAGGATATTCCGGTATATTCAAACATCTTCATTTTATCATTAAGGCCGACTGGCGAAGCCATAGATTCAAGGACAGACAGAGAGTGGCAAAGTTGGAACTCATTCCACATCTCCTGACCTCCAGCCCCATGTGCTTTCTCCCACACCACTTTTTCAATCACCCACTCATGCTTGATTTGGGGATTGACTCTTCATCACCCTGTATTTTGGGAATAAGCTGAGACTCATCTCATATGCAATTTTGTATAATGGATTTGAACTTCAGGTTACATTTTTATTAGCTTTATTCTATCTTAACTGGAGGCAATTTTGTCTCCCCTTGACTCCCAACCAGGGGACATTTAGCAATGTCAGGAGACATTTTTAGTTGTTACAATTAGGGATGTTCTAAGGCACTAATGGATAGTGGTCAGGGATGCTGTTAAATATACTGCAATGCACAGGACAGCACCTCCCACTCCCAGCAAAGAATTATCCAGTCCAAAACGCCATAGAGATGTTCAGAAACCCTGCTCTATACTTCTTAACCAGTATTAGTTTCAAAGTTTTATTAAGTATCTTAGCAATTAGACAGTGGGTTCTGGAACAAGGGATTCTGCTGTGACACACAGAAGGTATAAGGGTACCATTAGAAAAGCCAAGTAATATTTATTTATTAATGACTTACTAGATTAGCCAGTTTCTCATTTCTGATTTTAAAAAATTATATCTTCCCCTGAGTGCAGAAGTATATTTGGAGGAAAAGTGATATTGTAGATTTTAATTAGGATGTAATAAAAGCTGAATGAAAATAATGATACAATTAGAATAGGATATTGACCAGATTATAAAAGGCACAATAGCCAAATCTTGAGTTTCATTCTGCCTTATTTCTCATGGCTTTTTCTACCTGGTATTTTTTTTTAAAGATTTTATTTATTTATTTATTTGACAGACAGAGATCACAAGTAGGCAGAGAAGCAGGCAGAGACAGGGAGAGAGAAGCAGGCTCCCTGCTGAGCAGAGAGCCCAATGTGGGGCTCGATCCCAGGACCTGGGGATCATGACCCGAGCTGAAGGCAGAGGCTTACCCCAATGAGCCACCCAGGCACCCTGGTATTTTTAAGTAGAAAATATTTTCTTTATAGGAACTCTGTGGCTGGATTAATCTTCTATTAAAATAAACATCTTGATTAACAATTCTGCTCTGAATATTTGCTGAGTATACACAAACACTGACATGCAAACTGAACAGTAATCTAATATAGCTCTATAAGTCAGAGAATGTAATCAGTGGGAATGGTTATCAAGTACATATAATCAGGAAGGAAATATTAAAAACTTGGCCAAAGATGGGGTGTCTGGGTGGCTCAGTTGGTTAAGCATCTGTCTTTGGCTGGTCATGATCCCAGGACTTGGGGACTGAGCCCCACTATGGGCTCCCTGTTCACAGGGGAATCTGCTTCACTCTTCCCCCTGCCCCTCCTACCACCCCCTGTGAGTGTTACTTCTCAAATAAATAAATAAAATCTTAAAAAAAAAAAACTTGGCCAAAGTTAATACAAATGACATTTAAAAATGAAATAGGCTAAATAATTTTACTGAAAATGAGGCAAGCTTTATGAATAATATTTTGAAAAAAGTAAAATGAAAAATTATCAGTTATTTAAAAAGAACACTTTAAGCTTGTGTTTTTAAATGTACCTGCATATTTATATGTCTGTATCGAGTGGTACCTGTCACTATCTATCCAGACATTCAGTGGTGATAACATCTACTATGATGAATGCAATAACAGATTTGTACTGCTAAGAAAAAGTTGCCATGTGCTAGTTTTCTTTAATGATGCTGATTATCAGGGGTGCCTGGGTGGCTCAGTCAGTCAAGCATCTGCCTTCAGCTCAGGTCATGGTTTCAGGATCCGGGGTTCAAGCTCTACCTGGATCCCTGTGTCAGGCTCCCTGCTCAGTGGAGAGAGGAGTCTGCTTCTCCCTCTGCTCCCCTCCCACCCCCCTCTTCTCTCATTCAAATAAATAAAAAAAATATTTTTAAAAAACAATGCTGACTTTTTTCCATTGTATATTTTTTCCTGCTTTGTCGAAGATTATTTGAACATAGAGTTGAGGGTCCATATCTGGACTCTCCACTCTGTTCCATTGGTCTATGTGTCTGTTTTTGTGCCAGTACCATGCTGTCTTGGTGATCACAGCTCTGTAGTAAAGCTTAAAATCAACGGGTGCCTGGGTGGCTCAGTGGGTTAAGCCTCTGCCTTCGGCTCGGGTCATGATCTCAGGGTCCTGGGATTGAGTCCTGCATCGGGCTCTCTGCTTGGCAGGGAGCCTGCTTCCTCCTCTCTCTCTCCCTCTGCCTGCCTCTCTGCCTATTTGTGATCTCTCTGTGTCAAATAAATAAATAAATAAATAATCTTTAAAAAAAAAAAAAAAGCTTAAAATCAGGCAACATGATGCTCCCAGTTTTGTTTTTCTTTTTCAACATTTCCTTAGCAGGAAAAATATACAATGGAAAAAAGACAGTCTCTTCAATAAATGGTGCTGGGAAAATTGGATAGCTATGTATAGAAGAATGAAACTCGACCATTCTCTTACACCATACACAAAGACAAACTCAAAATGGATTAAAGACCTCAACATGAGGCAGGAATCTATCAAAATCCTAGAGGAGAACATAGGCAGTAACCTCTTCAACATCGGTCACGGCAACGTCTTTCAAGCTATATCTCCAAAGGCAAAGGAAACAAAAGCAAAAATGAACTTTTGGGACTTCATCAAGATCAAAAGCTTCTGCACAGCAAAGGAAACAGTCAACAAAACAAAGAGTCAATGTACAGAATGGGAGTAGATATTCGCAAATGACCCTATCAGACCAAGGGCTAATATCCAAGATCTATAAAGAACTCCTCAAACTCAACACACAAAGGAGATAATCACTCTGTCAAAAAATGGGCAGAAGACATGAACAGACACTTCTACAAAGAAGACATACAAATGCCTAACAGACACATGAAAAAAGGTTCATCATCATTAGCCATCAGAGAGATTCAAATCAAAACCACATTGAGATACCACCTTACACCAGTTAGAATGGCCAAAAATAACAAGACAGTAAGCAACAAGTGTTGGAGAGGATGTGGAGAAAGGGGAACCCTCTTACACTGTTGGTGAGAATGTGATCTGGTGCAGCCACTTTAGAAAACAGTGTGGAGATTTCTTAAGAAATTAAAAATAGAGCTTCCCTATGACCTTGAAATTGCACTACTGGGTATTTACCCCAAAGATACAGATGTAGTGAAAAGAAGGGCCATCTGTACCCCAATGTTCATAGCAGAAATGGCTACAGTCACCAAACTGTGGAAAGAACCAAGATGCCCTTCAATAGACGAATGGATAAAGAAGATATGGTCCATATATGCTATGGAGTATTATGCCTCCATCAGAAAGGATGAATACCCAACTTTTGTATCAACATGGACAGGACTGGAAGAGATTATGCTGAGTGAAATAAGTCAAGCAGAGAGAGTCAATTATCATATGGTTTTGCTTACTTGTGGAGCATAAGGAATAACAGGAGGACATTGGGAGGTAGAGAGGAGAAGTGAGTTGGGGGAAATCGGAGGGGGAGACAAACCATAAGAGACTGTGGACTCTGGGAAACAAACTGAGGGTTTTGGAGGGGAGGGGGGTGGAGGGTTGGGTAAGCCTAGTGGTGGGTATTATGGAGGGCACGTACTGCATGGAGCACTGGGTATGGTGCATAAACAATGAATTCTGGAACACTGAAAAGAAATAAAAAATTTAAAAAAAACCAATGCTGATATCACAATGATAACAGCTTCTATAAGAGAAACACTGAAGTGGACAGCTAGAGACCAAAACTACAATCTTGGCTATTAATTATAAGTTATTTGGCCTCGGAGAAACTGCATTGTTCTCTTAGAAAAGAGATTATCCATTTATGCCATACTGAGAATAGACCTAAAACTTCCAGTTTTAAATAATGACAATAATAGTAATTTTGTTTTCCATGATATCAGACCTGTCTACAAAAAATTGCCCCATCCAATTTCTTTGAGGAAAAAGAAGCTCTAGGCTGTTCTTCAGAATGGAGAGGCATGACTACTAATCGGACAAAGGTGGACAGGATCCTTTATTTGAACTGCTTTTGGTTGTGAACCAAAGCCCTTCTAGGGTCCTTCTTTCTTCTTCTTTCTTTTTTTTATTGTGCTAGAAACTATATAACATGAGGTTTTACCCTTTTAAGACATTTTTAAGACTCCAGTATTGTTAATTATAAGCACAATGTTGTATAGCAGATTTCTAGGACTTTTTCATCTTGCATGACTAAAACTCTATATCCACTGAACAACTAACTCCATGTTTCCCCTACCCCCCAGTCCCTGGCACCCATCATTCTACTTGCTGTTTCTGTGAGTTTGACTACCTTATATACCTCATGTAAGTGGAATGATGAGTATTTTATCTTCCTGTGGCTGTCTTGTTTCACTTAGCATAATGTCTTCCAAGTTTCACCTATGTTGTAGAATGTGACAGGATTTCTTCTTGATGAAATCATATTCCATTGTATGTATATACCACATTTTCCCTCTGGGATCCTTCTTTCATATTGTCATATGTTATCCTCACAATACATTCATGTTACTAGAAGTAGCTTGGGTAAAACCTCTTGTCCTTGGAACTTAGAGAACTAACTAATATAATTTTTTTCCACCTGTCATCTGATTTAATGTTCCTCAAAAACCTATGAGGTATTATCTCCATTTTAAAATTAGAAACCGAGGCTCAGATACTTATCCCAAACTATAAAATTAGACAGTGGCATAGACTGCCTTCAAACCTAGAAATGTGTGACCACAGAGCCCATACTATTGTGGTGCCTTCCCAAATGTAAAGTTCCAACGGGCTGTTAACCCACACCTCTACTGAAAAGAATAATGTGATATTTTTCAAAATACTTCCACATATTTAGCCCATATCTTCATATTTTTGTTCCAATGTGGGAAATAAATGAGAAATGTAGTATCATTTCCATTTTGCAGATAGAGAAACATAGGATTCCAGCCAATCTGGAGACCATATAAAACAAACCAGTGCAGAGGAAAGGACACATGCCTTTCTCCTCCACTGACCAGGCATATGAACTTCTGCACTTCACTAATAGGGAATTCTATATCAATAATGACACTGATCTCATAGAATAATGTGAGGATTAACATTACATGAAATCTAGCTCTACAATTGGCAAATAAAAGATGTCCAATAGACTATTTTTCTCTTCTTTTTTTCATTCCTGATCCCACCCATTATCTTTTTAAGAATCAAATCACACTGTATTTAATATCCATCAAACTCTCCAAGGTCAAATTATAATGTGAAATGCATGAAGTATGATTCATCATATAGGATTTCTTTAGATTTAAAGAGTGTCATTTTTATCCAGGACATTCATGTCTATTTCTGCTCACTTGCTCATTTATTTCCATCCCACCTTGTTCTACAAAGCATTTAAGGCAGAAAACTCAACTTAAATCAAATTACCAGGATATAAACAGTGACATAAACATGAGAAAACTCATTCTTTCAGTGGTCTCCCAATTTAAAAACGCCCTGTAGAAAAGGAAAGACATGCTAATCTGAAAGCCAGAATAATTTAGAATTGAGGATAATTTCATCATCCAAAAAGCTAGATTTCATTAAAGTTGCCCTCTCTCAGTCTCAGTTTCCACTTCTGTGAACTGAGGGAGTAGGATTAGTTGATTTTTCATTTTTCTCTCAACTTTTATGATGCAATATTATCATGGGAGCAGATCAATCAGGGAGCCCGGCAGCTACCTTAGAATAGAGGTAGTTCCAGTTGCTACAAGGAGATTTCCTGTCCATCTGGGAACACTCCCTCCACTGACCTCCTCTAGCATATTGACTTGATCACCCATTTGACACATAATTTTAGTGATTAAATTATGAGTTGGTTTTTGTTTTCATAGGTGTAGTTAACAGAGAAGACACAGTTAACAGAGCCTTATACAGGTTCATAACTACAATACCTGACAGAGTATCTTAAGACAGTGAATACATGCTGACAAGGGAAACTTCTTTTTGTGTTCTCTCAGATTAAAAATTTTAAATACATTGAATGTGTTGACAATTACATGTTTTCTGCTTCATGCAAAATAATTTCCATCATTAATATTGGTCCCAGACATTGTAAAACCTTTTCACTTTAATTATTAAGTTTGATGCCTCCTACAGTCTCAAATCTTGCACAATGATATACTTTCTACTAATGATCTACATTCCTATATCAAAGACAGGGAAGAATGGCAAGTGAAAAACAAGGGCTTTGAAATTAAATCAGGTTCTTGGTCCTGAATCTATAATTACCAGCCATGAAAGCAACAAAAGATTATTGAGATTTCTGAGTCTTGCTGAGATTAAACTATTCTATAGTTATCATGAGGACTGACGATAATATCTAAAAATTTCTAGGCTTTAGTAGGTACTCAGTAAATGGTAACTACTATTCATTCCACAAAATATTAAGGTATATAGATTAGGAAGAAAAACGTATAATTGTCTTTTCACAGATATGACTGTCTATGTAGAAAATCCAAACAAGGGAGAAGTAGGAGGCTGAGACGACATCAGCCAGCAGGAGATCAGCTAGATAGCCTATCAAACCATTCCGAACACCTACAAATCCAACAGGAGATCGAAGAGAAGAAAAACAACAATTCTAGAAACAGAAAAACGACCACTTTATGAAAGGTAGGACCAGCGGAGAAGTGAATCCAACCCGACGGGAAGATAGACCCCAGGAGGAGGGGCCGGCTCCCGGCAAGTGGCGGAGCACAAAATCAGAACTTTTAAAAGTCGGCTCCATGGAGGGACATCACTCCAGAGGCTAAACTGGGGTGAAGACCTCACGGGGACAACGTGGACTCAGGTCCCACGGGGTCACAGAAGGACCGGGGGTGTCTGAGTGTCGCAGAGCTCACAGGTATTAGAGTGGGGAAGCCAGCTACAGAGACAGAGCCGAGGAGTGATCTCTCAACTCGGGGTTACCTTGAACCATAATCTGTGACACGGGCCGGTGCTCTGTGGCACTGGCCGGTGCTCTGTGCGAGGGGTCCCCACAAGATCCGGGGAGACTCCGAGATCTTGACCCGGGAGAGCTCAGGGATCTACGGGGTCCGGAGACTCCAGGTGGGACTCTGCCAGAGACAGAGACGCTTGGTCACAGGCTGGGTGAGCTCGGAGCACTCCCAGAAGCCAGTGAGACAGGACTGCTTGCGCAGGATTTTCTCTGAGCGCGGTCTGCGGGTACACGCAGTGTCGGCGGGCCCGCGGTGTCGGCGGCCCGCGGGGTCAGCGGGCCTGTGGTGTCTGCGGGCGCGCGGTGTCTGCGGGCGGACGCGCGCGCGCACTCTCCGGCGCAAACGTGGGCTAGGGAGACTGGAGGGATTAAACGCTTTTCTCTGAAGGCGCACTGAAGACTGGGGCCCCTAGCTCTCGGCTCCTCTGAACCGGAGATTGGGAGGCCGCCATTGTCATTCCCGTCCTCCAGAACTCTACAGAAAGCGCGTTCAGGGAACAAAAGCTCCTGAAAGCAAACCTGAGAGGATTACTTAGCCCGGCCCCTGGTAAGGGCGGTGCAACTCCGCCTGGGGCAAAGACACCTGAGAATCACTACAACAGGCCCCTCCCCCAGAAGATCAAAGAAATACAGCCAAGACCAAGTTCACTTAACAAGGAGAACAGCGGATTCTTATCTGGACAAAATGACAAGGCGGAAAAACTCACCACAAAAAAAAGAGCAGGAGACAGGACCGAAGGCTAGGGACCTAATCAATACAGACATTGGTAATATGTCAGATCTGGAATTCAGGATGACGATTCTCAAGGTTCTAGCTGGGCTCGAAAAAGGCATGGAAGATATTAGAGAAACCCTGTCAGGAGAAATAAAAACCCTTTCTGGAGAAATAAAAGAAA
>ML093134.1:22489-43199 GCA_003697995.1 Taxidea taxus jeffersonii | reverse complement strand
AAAAAAAAACCTCTTGGAACTAATAAGTGATTATGACAGAGTTGTAGGATACAAGCTTAATATGCACAAGTCAATCACTTCTCTATATTCTAGCAATGAATAAGTAGAATTTAAAATTTAAAACACAACATGATTTACATTAGCACACAGAGAAATGAAATACTTAGGTCTAAATATAACAAAATATTTTAGAGACTTATATGAGGAAAATTACAAAATATGGTGAATGAAAGCAAAGAACTAAATAGAGAGATATCTCATGTTCATGAATAGGAAAACTCAGTATTTTTTTTAAAAGATTTATTTATTTATTTATTTGACAGTGATCACACGTAGGCAGAGAGGCAGGCAGAGAGAGAGAGAGAGAGAGGAGGAAGCATGCTCCCTGATGCAGGGCTCAATCTCAGGACCCTGGGATCATGACCTGAGCTGAAGGCAGAGGCTTTAACCCACTGAGCTACCCAGGCACCCCAGGAAAACTCAGTATTATCAAGATGTCAGTTCTTTCCACCCTGATCCACAGATTCAATGCAATCAAAATAAAAATTCTAGTAAGTTATTTGTGGACATTAACAAACTGATTCAAAGTTTATATGAAGAGGCAGAAGATGCAGAATTGCCAATTCAGTGTTGAAGGAGTAAAGCAAAGTGAAAAAAACAAGCTGGAGGAGTGATGCTACCCGACTTCAAAGCTTACTATCAAGCTATAATAATCAAGACAATGTGGTATTGGTGAAAGAACAGACAAATAAATCTATGGAACAGAATAATGAGTCCATAAATAGACTGACATTAATATGGGAATGGATCTTTGACAAAGGAACAATAGCCCATACAAGGAAGCAAAGATAATCTTTTAAATAAATGATGCTGGAGGGGCGCCTGGGTGGCTCAGTCAGTTGGGCATCTGACTCTTGATTTCAGCTCAGGTCATGATCTCAGGGTCTTGAGATCAAGCCCCATGTCAGGCTCTATGCTCAATGCAGAGTCTGCTTGGGATTCTCTCTCTCCCTCTGCCTCTTTTCCCCCCAAGCACACTCCCTCTCTCTCAAATAAATAAATAAATAAATAAAATCTTTTGAAAAAAGAAACAATCTGATTTTAAAATGGGCCAAAGGGACGCCTGGGTGGCTCAGTTGGTTAAGCAGCTGCCTTCGGCTCAGGTCATGATCCCAGCATCCTGGGATCGAGTCCCACATCAGGCTCCTTGCTTGGCAGGGAGCCTGCTTCTCCCTCTGCCTCTGCCTACCACTCTGTCTACCTGTGCTTGTTCGTGCTCTCTCTCTCTAACAAATAAATAAATTAAAAATCTTAAAAAAAGAAATGGGCCAAAGACAGACACCTATAGATAAAAAACATATGAAAAGATGCTCCATATCATATTTCATCATGGAAATGTAAATTAAAACATGAAAGATACTACAATATAACGATTAGTATAGCTAAAATCTAGAATACTGACACAACACCAAATGTTAGCTAGGATATAAGCAATGAAAACTCTCATTCATTGCTGGTGGAAGTACAAAATGTCATAGCAACTTTGGAAGATGGTTTAGCAGTTTCGTACAAAACTAAACACACTCTTACCATACAATCCGGCAATACCATGCATTCATGTTTACCCAACAGAGTTGAAACCTTACATTTACACAAAAACATGCACATGCATATTTACAGCAGCTTCATTTGTAATTGCTAAAATTTGGAAGCCATCAAGATGTCCTTCAGTAGGTGAATGGATAAATAAACTGGTATACCCAGAAAACAGAATATTATTCAGTCTAAAAAGAAATTAGCTTTTAAAAAGAAAACGCTATGAATAGATACTGAGGAACTTTAAATACATATTATTAAATGAAAGCAGTCAGTCTGAAAAGGGTAGGTACTGTCAGATTATAATTGTATGAAATTGTGGAAAAGGTGAAAGTATGGATACAGTCAAAAAAATCAGTGGTTGCCTGGGGTTAGGAGTGGGTTTAGGGATGAATAATTAGTGCACAGAAGATTTTTAGGGCAGTGAAAATACTTTGCATGACCTCATAATGATGGATACATGTCATCATACATTTCTGAAAATTCATAGGATGAACAATATAAAGAGTGAACCATAATGTAAACCATGGATTTTCAGTGATGATATCTTAGGCTTATCAACTGTAACAAATGTTCCACTCTGGTGGGGAGCTCTGTGTGGGCAGGTTGGCAGGGGGTATATGAGAAATCTCTGTACCTTTCCCTTAACTTTGCTGTGAACCTAAAACTGCTCTAAAAAATAAAGTCTTAACTTTTAAATCTTACCTTGTGATTTCAACTACAAAAACCTTCCAGGGACTCCTCCCAGACTCAGAATCAAGATCTTCCTACTCATCTTTGCTTTTCAAAGACCAAATAATTTGTGTGTCGTTTACCTGTTGGAATACATGGGAATCTGTGTGAATCCTTCAACCTTGACAACCTAGCTTTTGAATACATCTTCTTGTCCCTCCATTTGTCACTGCAGAAAGATTCAAGATTCAAGATTCTTTAGGTAGTCACAGACACAAAAACTGAGATTAAATATCTCTAGAATCTTATGGATTTCACTTAATCTAGCTCCATCTGTGAAAAGGTGATGGTAATGTATGGATATTGTTTATAACTCAGGGCCTAGCACATGGTAGGCACTCAGTAGTTAGCAGTGATGGTGATAAATGAGGAAGATGATTTTCTGGCCACTGAGCTGAGATGCAGAAAATAGAAACAAATTTTCTCTTTCAATACTTTAACTGAGTTTTAAGTAAATCAATATTGACTTATTCAACCCACACGTATTTTTCTGTAACTACTATACAGACTGATATTTGAGCCACAGATTCTGTCTCACGTTGTTGTCTTTATATCTATAAAACATTCACCAATCAGGTGTCTTACAGATTGCCAACAGAATGTAATGATTAGAAGGATGGATTCTGAAAGTAAATTGCCTGGATTTACATTGGCCACTAACTGTGTAAGCTTGGACAAGTTACTTTATGTCTCCTTGCCTCTGTTTGCTCTTATGGAAATTCTGGATAATAATAATAGCTATCTCTTAAGTAAATAACTAAAATTAAATAAGTTAGCACATGTATAAAGTACTTATAATGATTCCTGGCAATCATAAGCTCTCAATAAGTATTTGCTGTTTTTATTATTTCATTCTTTGCTCTCTCTGATAACCTTCTCAACAGCAACCTCCCAAAATATTTATCATTAACTGGCCACAGAGAGGGTCCTGAATATTTAATGACTTGAAAAAGGATGTAATTTCAATTCACAAGGCTTAAAAAGAAAGACACTGACAACAGCGGAAGAGTTTGTGGAAACCGGTACAGCCATTCTGCGAAGCAATATAGAGAACGCACAACGATTTTAAATACATATCTTAATCTGTAATCTAACTTCTTCATGCCAGTGACACAACAGATCAAATTCACTAACCTAAACATATAAGTTTGATAGTTGCATATCTCTAAATACAAGAAAATAAAACTTAAACATACACCAAAAGGAAAATGGTGAAATAAGCCACAGAGTACTTACAGTTCAGCTACTAAGGCTTGTGCTCATTGACCTTTGAACCATAACTGTACTCTGTTACCTATCCTACCTATCCTGAGCCTATCTCAGTAAATGTATTTCTCAAGCCGAAACCTATAATTCTTATCTGACTCCTTTCAGCCTAATCTTCCAGTAAGTCCAGTCAAGTTTTCCTCTATAGCATACCTGTCTCTACATTGTGACCTGACCCAAACCATCTCTCATAAAGACTGCTGCTCCAGCGTCCTCATCAGTTTCCTTGCTCCCATTTTGACCCCCATGCCAGTCAATTTTCCACACAGTAGTCTGGGGTATCTTTTAAAGATACAAATTAGATCAATTAAACCACCTTCTCAGAGCTTCTGATTGTTTTCCATCAGACCTCACAGTGGAATTAGATCCAGACTTTGACCTAAAAAATGCTAATGGATCTTTCCAATGTCAACTTGTACTATGTTTTTTCTCACTTATTAGAATCTATTACCACCAGCCCTTTTCCTGTTTCTCCAACATGCAAGCTTATTGCTACCTTAGAATCTCATATGAGCTTAATCTTCTGCCTAGAAAGCTCATCCCCTAGATTGTGAGGGGTTGACTCCCACATGGGAGTCAACTTAAATATGGGCTTCAACTTAAATAGATTTTTTTTTCAGACCTTTCTTTGTAACCAAATTTAAGCAGACCCTCCGTCTACTGCATCCCCAATACTGGTAATTTTCATGACAGTTTATTTTCTTTGTAGAATAATCACTAACTGGAATCCTCTTATTATTAATCTGTTTACTTCTTTACTATTTGTCTTTCCCACTAGAATATAGGCTCCATAAAGGAAAGACCTTCCCTGAGAAAGAACTCTTTCTCAGATTTTACTCCCTGAGGATGTATTTCATGATTATTGTTATTGGTATTATCACTGTCATTATTATTTTTATTTATTGTGTGACTTGAGAATTTCCACTTGGTTTCTCCTATTTCAGAGCAAAAGTAAGAGCATTTCATTATATAGATCACATAAACCACAAACAATTTCTTCCATTCATTTTTTCTTATGCTCCCATTTAAAAAAAAAATAGTAAGTCCATTAATTTGGTGCTGATGATGTTTATTTTTCCTTAAATCTTCTCATCCTTGATCATATTACCAGACCTCTTTTTATGCATTGTAATTTTTTTATAGCAATAGGACTCAAAGTATCATTTGTATCTGTGTCAGTCATCTCACCTCCGGTGTCTCATTTAAATGCCCTCAATAACCTGAAGGGCTGGGTATCATCAGGCCCATTTCAGGAACAACAGCGAACCTTTGTTGAATCATTCCATACCAGGCACTGTTAAAAGTGTTCTTATGTTAATCAATCTTCATGACAACGAATAGCATTTTATAGGTCAGGAAGCCAAGGAAAAAGAGAAATTAACTAACTGGTATGATTTTGTATAGCTATTGTTAATGACAACGTCGGGATTCAAACCCAATCTGTCTGAGTCCAGCCTCATTTTTTTAAACTTCTATATTATATCGCTTTCACATATGACAAAAATTTCCTTTTGGAGAGTTTGTGCAATTTGAGAATAAGTGGCAGAGCAGGGTTTGAATGAAAAACCACAGACTAAACCATTCAGCTATTTTGCTACCCCCAACAATATTTAATGCTTCAGTTAAGACTGTGAAATGTTTTATGACCAGATAAGCTGTTAGAATCTGTTTCTCATCCTGTAGACCAGTGCTCGCTCTTCTCATTTACCTGTCCTGCTCCATTCTCTATTGGACGTTTTCCTCTTCATAGGACTGATGAACAATTCTGTGGTTGTCCTTACCCACTACTTAGGCCCACCTTTGTCCCAACAAATGTGAACAAAAGGGAGTGGCGTTACAAAGGAAGTTCAATGAAACAGTGTAGATGCAGGTGACCCTGCAGTCCATCAAGGCTAACAGCCATCCAGATGTAGCTCTGCCCATGTGCCAGGCACAGTGAACACTCTGCATGTGTTCTCCTATTCAGCTCTTCATAACAACCCTGTAAGGGAGCTAGCCTTATCTCCATTTCCAGGTGAGGAAACACAGACTCAGAGAGTTTAAGACTTGCCCAAAGTCACACAGGTGAAATAAAGTATCAGAATTTGAATATGAATTTTCCTAACACTATGGATGACTCTTAAACTCTTTTTAAAAAAAGATTGTATTTATTTATTTATTTATTTGAGAAAAAGTGAGCGAGAGAGCACATGAGCGAGTAGGGGGAGGGGCAGAGAGGAGGGAGGTCCAGCAAGGAAGGGAGAGGGAGAGAACCTCAAGCAGGCTTGTAGCACCTAGTCCCATGTGGGGCTTGACCTCATGACCCTGAGATCGTGACCTGAGCCGAAACCAAGAGTTGGATGCTTAACCAACTGAGACACCCAGGCACCCCTTAAACTCTTCAACACTACACATAGGATTTCTAAATGAAATTAGGAGGGAGCTTTTCACTAGTTTTATTCTAAGCCTGTTTATCAACAATTTTAAAAGTGTAATATGGGTAATTCAACTTAGTAAGTCAAACAGAAAAAATGCCAAATAGGGGAGGATCTAGAAGTCAGTGAGGGCATCCTGAGATAGACTATGGTTTCTGTCCTTACATAACACAGGTGCATAAATGTTCCCAGCCCAAACATGCAACATGAAAGCTCTCTTTGGATTACACATTCAAAGGTGTCATTCCTAATGTTGTTATGGTATCATGGCAACTGATGCAGGTCAGAATTCCTGCATTTTAATTCTTGCCTAACAGTGGAAAGAGCATCTCACTTGTCAGAACTCAAGAAGCCCTTAGAGTCCATCTAGCCCAAACTCTTTCATTGCACTGATTAAGAGACTGAAGCCCTACTGACATTAAAACACAAGGTAACAACTTGGATGAATCTCAGACATGTGGAGGGAAAGAAGCCAGATACAAAAGACCACATGGTCACCATGTAATTTTTTTTTTTTTTAAAGATTTTATTTATTTATTTGACAGAGAGAGAGATCACAAGTAGGTAGAGAGGCAGGCAGAGAGAGGGGGAAGCAGGCTCCCCGCTGAGCAGAGAGTCCGATGTGGGGCTCGATCCCAGGACCCTGGGATCACGACCTGAGCTGAAGGCAGAGGCTTAACCCACTGAGCCACCCAGGTGCCCCACCATGTAATGTTTTTAAACAAGAAGAGTCCAGTGGGTGTAGCCTGTTTAGAAAAAAAAACAAAAAGACTACATGGTACGTAATTCCTTTTACATAAACTTCCAGACAAATGAAACCGTTCTGTGATGACAGAAGTTCAAACAATTGTAACCTCTGTGGCTGGGGCGGGGGGGGGCATTGGCCATAAAGAGGCACAAAGAAACCTTTAAGGCAATTTCTATACTGATCTATGCATTCATAAAAAGGCATCAAACTATATACTTAAGACTTAAAAAATTTTAATGTATAAAATTATATCTAAAAAGAAAATGAAAAAAGAAAATAACTGCCTATATACTAAGAGGCCTGTGGGAATCTCATCTTTTACTGAATAATATTCAGAGACCATTTTGTTGTATGTTGAGAAGTACATTTAGGATTGCAGATGTGGAAAATCGCTCTGTAGAACAAGAAAGAGGGGCGCCTGGGTGGCTCAGTGGGTTAAGCCTCGGCCTTCGACTCAGGTCATGGTCCCAGGGTCCTGGGATCGAGCCCCGCATTGGGCTCTCTGCTTGGCAGGGAGCCTGCTTCCTCCTCTCTCTCTCTGTCTGCCTGTCTGCCTACTTGTGATCTCTGTCTGTCAAATAAATAAATAAAATCTTTAAAAAAAAAAAAAGAAACTTACCCAAGATCATGGAATAATGAAAAAGCTAGTTTTGGATTTTACTTTTCATGCCATAATGGCTTGGAAATACCTGGAATTGTAAAGAAGTTTTGATGGAGGCCCATGTCATACTATGGAAAAGTGCAGTAGAAAGGTATTGACCATATCTTCTTTATCCATTCGTCCGTTGAAGGGCATCTTGGTTCTTTCCACAGTTTGGTGACTGTGGCCATTGCTGCTATGAATATTGGGGTACAGATGGCCCTTCTTTTCACTACATCTGTATCTTTGGGGTAAATACCCAGTAGTGCAATTGCAAGGTCATACGGAAGCTCTATTTTTAATTTCTTAAGAAATCTCCACACTGTATTCCAAAGTGGCTGCACCAACTTGCATTCCCACCAACAGTGTAAGAGGGTTCCCCTTTCTCCACATCCTCTCCAACACTTGTGTACTGTCCTGTTGAGATATGGTCCATATCTACAATGGAGTATTATGCCTCCATCAAAAAGGATGAATACCCAACTTTCGTATCAACATGGATGGGACTGAAAGAGATTATGGTGAGTGAAATAAGTCAAGCAGAGAGAGTCAATTATCATATGATTTCATTTCCTTGTGGAGCATAAGGAATAACATGGAGGACATTGGGAGATGGAAAGGAAAAGTGAGTTGGGGGAAATTGGAGGGGGAGACAAACCATGACAGACTGTGGACTCTGAGAAACAAACTTTTGTTTTGCAGAGGGCTTTGGAGAGGGGAGGGAGTGGGGGATTGGGTGAGCCTGGTGGTGGGTATTAAGGAGGGCACATATTGCATGGAGCACTGGGTGTGGTGCATACACAATAAATTATGGATCACTGAAAAAAATTAAATTTAAAAACAACAACAACAAAAAGAAAGGGTATTGAGTTTGAAGGCAGATAATTGGTATTTAAAGATCAACTATACCCTTATTTTTATAAATTACACATGGTAGGCATTCAGTTTATTTGTAAGGGGGGAGCGTGAAAAGATAATTGAATAAAATATGACCAATAATTTAACCTCTGAATTTAGGAACAATAAAATTAAAAATCTTTTATATATTCTAAAGCATTGATCTTCAAAGTATATTCCATACAAGACCAAGTAGATAAAAGCTTTTTAGGGTCAAATGTGGTTTGACAATCTTGATTTAAACAAACTGAATAACTAACTATGCTTAGCTGCAGGACTTCTTTCAAGTGCTAATGTACATGTGGAATGCCTAGAGAAAAACTAGGTATATAGCATTTTCGAAAATCATTTAACCACTAAATTATCATTAGATCAGAATATTAACATCTCACAAAACAAAAATGTATTATAGAAGGGAAAAGTCCTATCTTTTTAAAGGATGAGGGAAAATGTCAAACTTGGTCCATGATATCTGGAACAAAAATAAATGAGATGAAATTTCACTTCTACTAACTCCCAAACCCAAATTTAAACATTTTTTAAAATTAACAACTTTAAAAGATGTGATGTCCTAGAGCACCTGGGTGGCTCAGTCATAGTCCCAGAGTCCTGGGATCGAGTCCTGAGGGGGCTCCCTGCTTAGCGGGGAATCTGCTTCTCCCTCTCCTTTTGTCCCTCCCCTCTGCTCCTCACTCTCTCTCGCTTTCAAATAAATAACATCTTCAAAAAATTTTTTTTAAATCTCTACAAAAATAAAAATAAATAAATGATGTGATACCCTAAAGTTAAATATATTTGTGGGTTCATTATATATAAAGAAATTAAACATGACCACAATGACATGAATAACTGGAGAGAGGAAATGAAAACTTATTATTATAAGATTATTACATGATGAATTGTTGGCATAATATTTAGTCATAGATTGCAAAAGCTTAAAATGTATATTGGAAACACTAGAGTAAAACTTTAAAATTTTTTAAAAAGGTATAACTACCAAACAATGGTGGAGAAAAAGTGGAATCACAAAAAATACTCAATGCAAAAACAGCAGGAAAAATGAGAAAAAGGGAACAAAAACCAGGCGGGAAAACTTGTAAAATATACAGTAAGATGGTAGATCCAAATCTAATTGTTAACAATATCAATTCTCAATTATTAATAAAACAGAAACACTAATTTGAGAAGACATATACACCCCTATGTTTATTGCAGCATTATTTACAATAGTCAAGATATGGAAGCAACATAAGTGTTCATAAGTGGATGAATAGATAAAAAAGAAACACACACACACATATACACACAGGAATATTACTCAGCCATAAAAAAAGGAATGAACTTTTGCCCTTTGGCACAACATACATGGACCTAGAAGATATTGTGCTATGTGAAACAAGTCAGACAAAGATAAATACCATATGATTTCACTTATATGTAGAATCTAAAAAAATGAACAAACCAATAAAAACAAAAAAGAAATAGACTCATAAATACAGAGAACAAGCTAGTGGTTGCCACAGGGAAGAGAGGTGCAGGGATAGGAGAAATAACTGAAGGGAATTAAAAGGTACAAGCTTCCAGTTATAAAATAAAGAGGTCACATGGGTGAAATATATAGCATAGAGAATATAGTCAATAATGTAACAACTTTGTATGGTGACAGATGGTGACTATCCTAGGTGAGCTTTGTGTAATGCATAGAATTGTCAGATCTCTATATTTTGTACACCTGAAACTAATATATGTCAACTATGCTTTACTTAAAAAACAAATCTAAAAAGTGTTTAGAAAGAATTTTTTAAATAAAAAATTATAATGTCTTTTACAATAGCATCAGAAACAAAAGTTTTAGGAATAAATATGAAAGATATGCAAAAGCTCTATGAAAACTATGAAACAATACTTGAGAAGAAATTAAAGAATACTGAAATAAATGGAGAAATACAACATATTCATGATACAAAGACTCAAAATTATAAAAATTTCAAATGTTCCAAAATTTAATGTACAAAGTCAACTCAACAGCATTCAAAGTTATAGTAAGACAATTTGTAGAAAATGAGTAGCTGAATTTATACTACATATGAAAATGTAAAGGGCCTAGAAGAGCCAAAAGCTCCCCTGCAAGGATACTGAGGATGGGATATCAGCAGTAAGTGGAAGGTTCCAAGTGATGATTCCTAAAACCTTTTCCTTCAAACTCTAAACTTCTTATTTCTTTAAAAGAAGCTCTCAGGGTGAGAGGTGACTTCAGAAGACCTAGGTTTTTACACTGGTCATCTTTATTTACTAGAGGAAACAACCTTGGGCAATCATTTGACATCTCTCAACAGTCAGTAAAGTGAAAATAATTCGAGCTTTCTCACATTCTTGGGAGTGAAGACAAAGATGTGCCTATGGAAGCATTTTGAAAACTGTACATACGTATTTATTATTGCTTTTATTACTTGAGGAATTGTACTTGTATCAGGAGGAAGACAGAAAAACTAGGTGACAGAAGCTATTTTGGGACCTATTAAAAATACTGAGTGGGTGGGAAGCAGCTAGAACCCTCAGGTGGAACGCAAGTGGGAATTTCCTGAGTAGTTATCTGAAGAAGGGAAGAGCTTACCCAACATGGTGGAAGGGCAGCTCAGTTGAAGCACCAAAGAACAGAGACATTTCTCAGGATTCTGAGGACTCCTTGCGCATACTGGCACTATACTTGACAGACATATAGCCAACTTGGCCATGTGTGACAGAAGAATCAGTTAAACAATGGGGCCAGAACATTTAGCGAGTACACAGGTAGGAGAAATAATTTTAAAGAACATGGTATCAGTAAGCCAATACCTTGGACAATTACTTACTCAATATGGTCAAGTTTTCCAAATAATTCAGAATTTACCTTTTACATGCCATATGGCTTAACGATACTTGGGGAGAGGGAAATATTAAAAAAAAAATCTATGCATACACATTTTGCCTCCTTGAAGAAAAAATAATCCACAAAATTTTATCTATCCTTGACAACTCTATAAAATACAGATACACCCTTTGGATTTTATTGCGATACATGAGGTTATCTGCCCTGCAGTTTTATCTCCCAGTTTACATGTTCTTTGAATACTTCTAGAATCTTTCCCTGTGGAATTTTCTACCATAACAACCTATAGGACATAAACACACTCCAGCTTCGTTACATGGATATTCTCCACCCCCAAGAGGCAAAACTTAAAGTGATCTTTCTGATCAGATTACATAGTTCTGTCTTTCCAACTCTCTAACCTTCACTTGTTTTCCTCCTCACATTCATCACACCCAAAGTTCCTCTTCTCTTCCTATTATTGCTAACTGAATATCCTGTCTTAGTTTGCTCACTCTCTATTCCAACCTAAATTCAGTGCTGAACATATCAGGTACTTCCTCACCTTCAGTAACATATAACCTTTAGCTTCTACCAGTTCTCTTAGCACAATTCCAAACCTAATCAGTAAAGGACAGCTATTTTCATGTGGGGGTGTAGCTTATATTTAAGAAGTGAGACTCTAAATTTAGGCACATCTAATTTTAAATTCCAATTCTTCCACTTACTATTTCTTTAAAACAAGGTCATTTATTTAACTTCTTTCTGCCTCAATTCTCTCTGTATGGTATATTCTTTGCCGTGTACCCATCAAGGTGCCTGACAAAAATCAGATGCAAGGTGAGTATTTGTTGAATGAAAATGAACACCACCCTCCTTAATGTCATGGAAATGACCATTAATTTCAATTACTGTTCCTTTTCTTTACTTCAAAATACATCTACAGTTTCAGTCAGCCTTTTTGTTTTCCATTTTGCCTTAGGAGAAGGATGATGACAATTCTCCAAGGCTAATCGCCCACCTCTCCTCTGTATTCCAAGTTCTCCCACGTCTTCAGTGCATTGCCTTATCAAACTTCCTTCTGATATCCTCACCACAACAGGATGCTCTTCCTTTAACCCACAAACATGCTTTATCTTTCTCTGTAAGTTACTCCCTCAGTTTTCCCTTGCTTCTTGTCTTCCCAAGGTCCTCCAAAGGTCAGGGTCTACTTATGACTTCTATTTCCCTGCCTCTCATTCATTCAGCATTCACCAAATCTAATTTAGCCCCTTTCCTACAATTGTATTGAAAATATGTTGAGCATTAGCTATTTAAAAATAAATTCTTTTTTTGTTTTATTTAATTTCCCATAAAAATTTGACATGACTGCAGGTGCCTGGGTGGCTCAGCTGGTTAACTGTCCAACTCTTGGTTTCAGCTCAGGTTATGATCTTAGGGTTGTGGTTTGAGCCCCATGCACCAGGCTCTGTGCTCAGTGTGGAGTCTGACTGGGATTCTCTTTCCTTCTCCCTCTGCCCCTCCCTTTGTTCATGTGTGCCCTCTCTCTCTCTCTCCTAATAAATACATCATTTTAAAAACATTTGACTTGATTGTTGCCCTGAACTGTCCCCCTGAACCCTCTGCCTTTCATTTCAGTGCCCCTCTCTTCAGCTATGCTCCTACCATACTGAATATTCTTTCTCAATTTCATTTCTTTATTTTTCTTTCCTTTACTGCCTAGCTCTCACACTTGGTATGTCTCATAGTTTAATTCCTGACCCAGTAAGTTTCAGCTACCTGATGTCAACCCCAAACCACTGTCTCTATCTCAGTATTCCCCTTCATCCAGACTTCCAACTCTCCATCAGCCATTATTACTCACATATCCCAAACCTAAGTCATTATTTCTTCCTCATGCCCAAGTCTCTTTTTCTTTTGTTCCCTATAGTTAGAGCTTTGCCTCCCCAGCTAATAATGTAGAAGTCATTTTAACTTTTTGTTTAATTTAGCTACATCTAACTGATCACAACATCTTATTGAGTCTATCCATAAAATCCCAAATCTATGTCTGTATTTTTAACTTCATTACTAATACTTGCATGATTGCTCGCTTGCTTTTATTCATTCAAGGTATAACTCCTGACTTTCCTTACCCAAACCTGACCTCCACCCACAGTCTGTCCTATTACGTTGAATTACACCACCATTCACTCAGTCAGAGATGCTAAAAACCAAGCATTTGTCTTTGATTTCCCACTTCTCTCACTGGTCACATGCTGTGAACATCAAGACAGCATGGTACTGGCACAAAAACAGAAACATAGACCAATGGAACAGAGTAGAAAGCCCAGATATGGACCCGCAACTATATGGTCAACTAATCTTCGACAAAACAGGAAAAAATATACAGTGGAAAAAAGACAGTCTCTTCAATAAATGGTGCTGGGAAAACTGGATAGCTATGTATAGAAGAATGAAACTGGACTGTTCTCTTACACCACATAGAAAGATAAACTCGAAATGGATAAAAGACCTCAACATGAGGCAGGAATCTATCAAAATCCTAGAGGAGAAAACAGGCAGTAATCTCTTCGACATCAGCTATGGCAACTTCTTTCAAGACATATCCCCAAAGGCAAAGGAAACAAAAGAGAAAATGAACTTTTGGGACTTCGTCAAGATCAAAATCTTCTGCACAGCAGAGGAAATAGTCAACAAAACAAAAAGGCAACCCATGGAATGAGAGAAGATATTTGCAAATGATACTACAGACAAAAGGCTGATATCCAAGATCTATAAAGAACTCCTCAAATTCAACACACACAAAACAGATAATTACATGAAAAAATGGGCAGAAGACATGAGCAGACACTTCTCCAAAGAAGACATACAAATACCTAATAGACACATGAAAAGATGTTCATCATCACTCGGCATCACGGAGACTCAAATCAAAATCACATTGAGATACCACCTTATACCAGTTAGAATGGCCAAAATTAACAAGACCGTAAACAACAAGTGTTGGAGAGGATGTGGAGAAAGGGGAACCCTCTTACACTGTTGGTGGGAATGTAAGTTGGTGCAGCCACTTTGGAAAACTGTGGAGATGCCTCAAAAAATTAAAAACAGAGCTACCCTATGACCCTGCAATTGCACTATTGGGTATTTACCCCAAAGATACAGATGTAGTGAAAAGAAGGGCCATCTGTACCCCAGTGTTCATAGCAGCAATGGCCACAGTCGCCAAACTGTGGAAAGAACGAAGATGCCCTTCAACAGATGAATGGATAAGAAGATATGGTCCATATATACAATGGAATATTATGCCTCCATCAGAAAGGATGAATACCCAACTTTTGTATCAACATGGACTGGACTGGAAGAAATTATGCTGAGTGAAATAAATAGAGTCAATTATCATATGGTTTCACTTACTTGTGGAGCATACGTAATAACATGCAGGACACTGGGAAATGGAGAGGAGAAGTGAATTGGGGGAAATCGGAGGGGGAGACAAACCATGAGAGACTGTGAACTCTGAGAAACAGACATAGGGTTTGGAGGGGAGGGGGATGGAGGGTTGGGTGAGCCTGGTGGTGGGTATTAAGGAGGGCATGTATTGCATGGAACACTGGGTGTGGTGCATAAACAATGAATCTTGGAACACTGAAAAAAAATTTTAAAAATATTAAAGGCCAGATTGCATTTTAAAAAGGTAATCATAATCATAATCATAATATAGACACATTGAATACATGCCAGGCACTGCTGAAGTGCTTCACACATGTTAATTAACTTCATCTTCACAACCCCTGTGAGGTCCAAGGCTTAGAGAAGTAAAATAGTTTGCTTCAGGCCAAAGACCTAAACTAAATGAAACCAGGTCATGTGTCTCCTTTCCTAAGCAACTGTCCAACAGATTTCCGTTACATTTGTAATTAAACACAAATTGTTTACTGCAGCCAACAATGATCTCATCCTTGTCAGCTCTTCATCTCCATCCTGTGCTGCTCTCACTTGTGTTGGCTGGGCTCTGATTGTACAACTTTTCTCTCTGTTTCTAAGCTATCATAACCTCCCCTAACTGAAGATTTTTGAGTTAGTTCTTTTACCTGGAAAGCTCTTCTATCTAATTCTTTCCACAACTTACTTACGTCATGTGTCAAATTAAACAACACTGTTTTCCCTGAAAAACTTAAAGGCCCTAAAATAAATAAAGGCCCTGATTATTTTTTTGTCAAAACATCATCTGGATTTCTTTCATGGCATTTATCACCTCTGTAACTATTTCTTAATTTACTGTTTACATATCCATTCCTTCTTTTCCATTATATTATAAATTTGACACGGTCAGGAACCATGCCATTTTGTTTAACACTGTAGCTCCAGCCCAACACCTGATACAGTCTCTAGGACAAGGGATATACTCAGTAATAATTATTGAATTATTCATTTGATAATTCACATTTGAAAAATCTACATTAGTTCCTAGTAAGTTCTAAGGGCTTACAAATGATGATCAATGTGGTTTACAAGAATGTGGCCTTGTACAGAAGTAGATAAATAATGATAAAACTATGCAACAGATGCCATACAAACATATTTGTAGGAAGAGAACAATTCCATCTTTCTAAAGGAGACTGGGAAGGCTTCATGGATAAGTTGACATTGGAATTAGAGCAAAGGTCCTCATGTGGTTGAATGTCCCCCAGGGGACATTGGGCAATATCTGGAGACATTTTTGATTGTCACACTGAGAGAGGGAGGGATTGCTCTTGGCACTGGGTAGATAGATACCGGGGATATCCAGTAATGCACAGGATAGCACCCCCAAAACAAAAGATTAGCCAGCTCAAAATTTCAATTGTGTCAAAGTTGAGAAACCCTGAATTAGATCTTAAAAGATTAATGATGATTTTTTACGGTTAGATAATCACCATAGCTTCCTGAAACCATTCATTCTACGCCCGGGTGCCATTAAGTTCTAAAATATAAATCTATTTATATCATGCCCAGTTCACCGTGATTTCTGATACTAATATCTAATAATTTATTGATTTGTTACCACATGCTAACACATACAACAATCCTGTGAGGAAGGCATTACTGCCCCCATTTTATTGAGAAGGAAACTAAGATTCAGAAAAGTTAAGTAACCTATAGGTCTCACAAGTGATGGTTTCCTTTGAAACACCCAGGCCCTTGGCTTACTACACAGTCTGTTTCCAACTTTCTTTTCCAGCTTTATTTCCTAATAGTTGTCTTAAACACAAAAGTTTAATCATGACTAGTTACCAATTGTTAATATTACACATTTCCAAAACACTTTGGAAAACAACACTGCCTTGAAAAGTTGAAGATCTATGTACCACCTGAGCAAGCAATGTAAACCTTAGATAAACATGTCAGAGACTCTCACACCTCTACACTAGGGGACATGTACAAAAATATTCAAATATCAGTTTTTCCAACAAAAAAAGGGAGAAAAAAATAAATCAATATGAATATTCATCAGTAAGAGCTTTACATAAATGAGTTGAGACTTATTCACATGGTAGAATAGTGCAGAGCAATTAACATGGGATATATATAGAAATGTACATATCAACATAGATAAAACCTTACAAATAAAACATTAAGAAGAAATGCAGTGGCAAGAATATACTGTATAATAACTTTTATATGCACATCAAGACACACAAAAATCTAAACAACTTACCTAGTTATCATACAAGGAACAAACTTTTATATGTATATGTAAAAAAGCAAAAGAATTACAAACAGCACATTCAGGAAAGTAGTTATCTGGCGGGAAGAGAAGGCCATGAGATCTAGGAGCTTCAATATATTTGGTAATATGTTACTTCTTAAGATGAGTATTCATTATACTCTTTATTCTGGATAAGCTTGGTCTATGTACATACTATTAGTATTGCTGTTATTATTATTTATATGTAGTAATGTTTGAACCATATAATTATTTTTTAGTTTATATTTTGGTTCTTGCTATTTCTTTTGCCTGAAATGACCCCTCTCTTTTTCTACCTGGTGAAATCATACTCTTTTAAAAGTACTGTGGAGGGGCACCTGGGTGGCTCAGTGGGTTAAGCCTCTGCTTTCGGCTCAGGTCATGGTATCAGGGTCCTGGGATTGAGCCCTGCATCGGGCTCTCTGCCCAGCAGGAAGCCTGCTTCCCTCTCTCTCTCTCTGCCTACTTGTGATCTCTCTCTTTCTCTCTGTCAAATATATAAATAAAATCTTATAAAAACAAAATAAATAAAAATAAATAAATAAAAGTACTGTGGAATTATGGTGAGTGCTGTGAAGTGTGTAAACCTGACAATTCACAGACCTCCCTGGGGCTAATAATGAATTATATGTTTATTTAAATTATTAAATAATTTATTTTAAACTATTTTTAATTAATTTTTAAATTAATTTTAACTAATAAGTTATATGTTTATTTAAAAATTTTAAAAATTATAAAGAAAGATACTAAAAAAAAAAGTACTATGGAAGTTCAGAAGGAGAAGCTTAATTCAGGCTGGTAGCCAAGGAAGGCCATAACGTATAAGTGACATTTGAATTAGGTTTTTTTTTTTTTTTTTTTTAAAGATTTTATTTTATTTATTTGAGAGAGAGAGATCACAAGTAGGCAGAGAGAGAGAGAGAGAGCGGAAGCAGGCTCCCCGCCGAGCAGAGAGCCCCATGTGGGGCTCGATCCCAGGACCCTGAGATCATGACCTGAGCCGAAGGCAGAGGCTTAACCCACTGAGCCACCCAGGTGCCCCCTGAATTAGGTTTTAAATTTTGAGAAAAACAAATGGATCTCCAACGGGGGTGGGAGTTAAGGTGGTAGGAAAAGTAAAAATGAAAGAAGATGGGATCGGGAGGGAGAAAAACCAAAAGAGACTCTTAATGTCATAAAACAAACTGAGGGGGGTGGGGGGAAGAGGGGTTGGGGGAGGGTGGTGGGGTTACATCATATGTTTAAATAAAGCTTAAATAAAGTAAAAAAAAAAAAAAACAAATGGAGTCAAAGAAAGGTCATTCAGGACAGAAAAAAACAGCTTAAACTAAAGCATGATGGACAATCACAAGTTCAAGTTCCCAGGATGGCTAAAGAAAGGAGTCATGACAGAAAAGGATGCACTGGAAATTTGGAGAGGTAATGAGACATTCTGAATGCCATTCCAATACCCTAATAAGAGAGCCACTGAAGATTTATACCATGAAAAAAGAGGGAGGTGTTTTGGGAAAAGAATGGTGAAAACAGAACAAAAGGTTAGAATGGAGTGGGGAGCCCCTGGAGGCTATGGTAAAAGATAGAAGGATCTGGACTAACATGGACTAACCAGGGACAGAACATACTCATTTACCGATAACATGAGAAAAGCATGGGAGTTTTAAAAGGAATTATCTCCAAATTTCTAAAATTTAAGTATAATAACATAAGAAATCAACAAACATAACCTCCCTTTTGCTAAAGACATTCTTTGAAATTAAATCAGTCATGTTAACAAATTGCATTAATTCAACAGGATGCCAACCTAACAAATTATATTATGGAAAACCTTTATTTTCTGGAAAGAATAAGTATGGGTTCTCAAGATGCTTACATAGCTTTCTATAAGCTATTCTTCATTTTCACAGCAGTCCTTAGAGTTGGAAGGGTCAAAGATATGCAAAGCTGGACATGGTAGTAGAGATTATCTAGCTCAACCACTTCATTTTACTGATGAGGAGAGAGATGCCTGGAGAGGGGAAGTAGCACACATCTGAGGTCACGGGACAAGTCATTTCATCCATTCCTTAAGGTAGATATTTATGGAACTCCCACCTTGTACGAAGTCCTGGGTTGGTACCTGAGCTGGGAATAAAGTCTGGATCTCCAGATTCCCAGCTTTGGGCTCCTGTGTTGTAACAGGTATAGCCGAGCATTTCATAGCAAATTCATTCACCAGGGACAAATTTCAGTTTATATTTCTGTAACTTGAGGTCCATCATCCCCCAGGACTGGAATCCTGGCCCCTAACCTCACCCTACCAACTGAGAATCTCTAGGGAAAGGGTTTATAAACTGTTTCTTAACAAGTTTTGCAGGTAATTCTCATTAATATGACATTTGATAAACACAGCCCTAAGGGAGTGGATGGAAAAAGCAAGGATTTAGACCTTTCATTAAATTAGGAAGCAAACAACTAATACCAGTCAACATATTCCCAGAAGCAGGAAACAAACTGATACTCTAGTCCAGATTTATGGTGTCTCAGAAACTGACCCACTGGTTAACCATTTACTTACAAATTATACTTTACTATTTATACGTGGTTTCACGTGAATTATCTCATTTGATTGAAACAAAAACACTGCACTATACTGGCATGATTCTCTTCTTTCTCCTATAAGGAGAAAATAGCTCAGGAAGGTTAAGTGGCTTACAGGTCACACAGCTAAGAGGCCAAAATTCCTTTGACTGCATCACAATTTCCTCATCTGTCAAATAAAGGAATTATACTTAATGAAACTTAAAATTCTCAGTATGATGTATGAAAACTAGAACATGTGTTTGCCAGTGTCTATCCATGTAGTTTCATTCATTGTGGAGTCAAAGTCTATGTTTCCTTTAAAAGAGCAGAGGAAAAATGAACACCAAGCATCTCTCTCACCAGACTGAGACACCGAAACTACAATAGGGGAGAGTATCCCATCATAATCCTGTCTCTGCTACTTCAGGAACTCCCTTCCAGGCTGGCTAGCTGCCCATGTAAATCCTTTCCCCAGCAAGCGCTTCCTTGCAGGTGTGTGTCTGACAACACAGGCCTATTTCAAACATTGCCTACTATGTTCTTTCTCCTGGAAAGAAACTGAGTCCACATTCCTTCTGCTATTATTAATACTCTCTTACATAAGTCTAGCACTCTGTAGTTTTGAAAAGGTCTTCTGAATCTTGTTATCAGACACTAGCTAGTTCTGGGTTGTGATGTTCTTCTACTAGCTGTTGAGGCTTCTGGGCTCCTGATTCTGATCTGGGGTGGATCCCCAGATCCCCAGTAGCACTCTCAGGAACTCCCCGTGAGGCATTCTGCTTAATATTCTCCTTCACCCTTAGGGGCCTGGGCGGCTCACTTGACTTCTGCTTGGTCTCAGGTCTAATTTACCCGAAGAAACTGCTAGCCCCTATAAGGTTGGGGATTTGCATTGCATTTACTCCACCTCCCCACAGCCCAGAACATGAGGTAGAACACAGCTATGTGCTAATAGAGTCCTCTGATTCTGTCACTTGACGTGATGCCCAAGTAATGTCCTCTCTACTTCCTGCCATAATGCTTGGCTTCATCCACGGGAAACCACACCCCCAAAATTTAACATTAAACTCCCTTCATGCTAACAGCTTGGTGATAACAGCAATACAATTTACTGTGTCTGGGAGATGGCTAAGTGCATTATATGCACATCTCACAACAGTGCTGTAGGAGAAGCATTATTTTCATTTTACAGATAAGTGAACTGAGGCCACAGAGACTAAATACTTATCCAAGTTACACAGCTAATAAGTAGAAAATGTGAAATAAGGTCTGTGAA
>ML093134.1:0-22479 GCA_003697995.1 Taxidea taxus jeffersonii | reverse complement strand
CTCTCATTCTACCCTTCTTGGAAAAACTGAACTGTATTGGCTGGCTAAAATTCCTAACTGCACCAGCTGCAGCTGAGTCCCTGCCCGCCACTGTCCCATCCAAGTGGGTGGATGAAGTTCCCAAGTCCCAGCCTCTCCCAGTCATTAAATCCCACTGAAGTTAACCAGGTTATGCTAGGAATTGCAGGACACGTCATCTATTTGATCCTCCCAAAAGCTCTGTGAAATTGACACCGCACAGATCATAAATCCCACTCTCAAGATGAGGGTGGCTAAGGCTAAGGCACAGATAATTTGACTAGTCTGGGTTTAATATAGTTAGCAAGGGGCAAAACCATGAAACTCGGGTTTCAAACACCAAAACACTATACATTAAGTACGTCTCAAACACATTTAAGTTAGGCAAGGAATACAGAAAATTAAATGCACTGAGTCTGATCCGTCCTTACACTGAAGTGGATTGATGTTCAGTCTGTGTAATTGCTTGAAGCTAAGATGTTATCAATCTCTTCACCCTTACTCACCACTTCTTTGTACCACAGTGGCCTAAATGGTGGAACAATAATCCATTCAGTGTATGAAATAGCAACATCCAATATTCCAGAGTGTATGATCCAGTAGATTTGAATAAAATTATATAATTAATGGTAGGAGAGAAACAAGGACTGAAGTAATAGTGAAGTAAGATCTAAGGTAAATCTGGACAGCAATCAGGAAAGAAAAGATTTTGTTAATGATACTGAAAGGTTTTTTTTTTAATTTAAGCTTTTTTTATTTAAACATATAATGTAACCCCACCACCCTCTTCCAACCCCTCTCCCCACCCCCACCCCCCTCAGTTCGTTTTAACACATTAAGAGTCTCTTTTGGTTTGTCTCCCTCCTGGTCCCATTTTGTTTCATTTTTTCTTTTCCTACCACCTTAACCCCCACCCCCGTTGCATCTCCACTTCCTCATATCAGGGAGATCATGTGATAGTTGTCTTTCTCCAGTTGACTTATTTCGCTAAGCATAATACGCTCTAGTTCCATCCGTGTCGTCGCAAATGGTAAGACTTCACTTCTTTTGATGGCTGCATAGTATTCCATCGTATATATATACCGCCTCTTCTTTATCCATTCATCTGTTGATGGACATCTAGGTTCTTTCCATAACTTGGCTATTGTGGACATTGCTGCTATAAACATTCGGGTACACGTGCCCCTTTGGATCACTACGTTTGTATCTTTAGGATAAATACCCAGTAGTGCAATTGCTGGGTCATAAGGTAGCTCTATTTTCAATTTTTTGAGGAACCTCCATGCTGTTTTCCAGAGTGGTTGCACCAGCTTGCATTCCCACCAACAGTGTAGGAGGGTTCCCCTTTCGCCACATCCTCGCCAGCATCTGTCATTTCCTGACTTGTTCATTTTAGCCATTCTGACTGGTGTGAGGTGGTATCTCATTGTGGTTTTGATTTGTATTTCCCTGATGCCCAGTGATGTGGAGCACTTTTTCATGTGTCTGTTGGCCATCTGGATGTCTTCTTTGCAGAAATGTCTGTTCATGTCCTCTGCCCATTTCTTGATTGGATTATTTGTTCTTTGGGTGTTGAGTTTGCTAAGCTCTTTATAGATTTTGGATACTAGCCCTTTATCTGATATGTCGTTTGCAAATATCTTCTCCCATTCTGTCAGTTGTCTTTTGGTTTTGTTGACTGTTTCCTTTGCTGTGCAAAAGCTTTTGATCTTGATGAAGTCCCAATAGTTCATTTTTTCCCTTGCTTCCCTTGCCTTTGGCATTGTTCCTAGGAAGAAGTTGCTGCGGCTGAGGTCGAAGAGGTTGCTGCCTGTGTTCTCCTCAAGGATTTTGATGGATTCCTTTTTCACGTTGAGGTCCTTCATCCATTTTGAGTCTATTTTCGTGTGTGGTGTAAGGAAATGGTCCAATTTCATTTTTCTGCATGTGGCTGTCCAATTTTCCCAACACCATTTGTTGAAGAGGCTATCCTTTTTCCATTGGATGTTCTTTCCTGCTTTGTCGAAGATTAGTTGACCATAGAGTTGAGGGTCTATTTCTGGGCTCTCTATTCTGTTCCATTGATCTATGTGTCTGTTTTTGTGCCAGTACCATACTGTCTTAATGATGACAGCTTTGTAGTAGAGCTTGAAGTCTGGAATTGTGATGCCACCAACTTTGGTTTTCTTTTTCAATATTCCTTTGGCTATTCGAGGTCTTTTCTGGTTCCATATAAATTTTAGGATTATTTGTTCCATTTCTTTGAAAAAATTGGATGGAATTTTGATAGGCATTGCATTAAATGTGTAGATAGCTTTAGGTAGCATAGACATTTTCACAATATTTATTCTTCCAATCCATGAGCATGGAACATTTTTCCATTTCTTTGTGTCTTCCTCAGTTTCTTTCATGAGTACTTTATAGTTCTCTGAGTATAGATTCTTTGCCTCTTTGGTGAGGTTTATTCCTAGGTATCTTATGGTTTTGGGTGTAATTGTAAATGGGATTGACTCCTTAATTTCTCTTTCTTCTGTCTTGTTGTTGGTGTAAAGAAATGCAACTGATTTCTGTGCATTGATTTTATATCCTGACACTTTACTGAATTCCTGTACAAGCTCTAGCAGTTTTGGAGTGGAGCCTTTTGGGTTTTCCACATATAGTATCATATCATCTGCAAAGAGCGATAGTTTGACTTCTTCTTTGCCGATTTGGATGCCTTTAATTTCTTTTTGTTGTCTGATTGCTGAGGCTAGGACTTCTAGTACTATGTTGAATAGCAGTGGTGATAGCGGACATCGCTGCCGTGTTCCTGACCTTAACGGAAAAGCTCTCGGTTTTTCTCCATTGAGAATGATACTTGCAGTGGGTTTTTCATAGATGGCTTTGATAATATTGAGGTATGTGCCGTCTATCCCTACACTTTGAAGAGTTTTGAATAGGAAGGGATGTTGCACTTTGTCAAATGCTTTTTCAGCATCTATTGAGAGTATCATATGGTTCTTGTTCTTTCTTTTGTTAATGTATTGTATCACATTGATTGATTTGCGGATGTTGAACCAACCTTGCTGCCCTGGAATAAATCCCACTTGGTCATGGTGAATAATCCTTTTAATGTACTGTTGGATCCTATTGGCTAGTATTTTGGTGAGAATTTTCGCATCTGTGTTCATCAAGGATATTGGTCTGTAATTCTCTTTTTTGATGGGATCCTTGTCTGGTTTGGGGATCAAGGTGATGCTGGCCTCATAAAATGAGTTTGGAAGTTTTCCTTCCATTTCTATTTTTTGGAACAGTTTCAGGAGAATAGGAATTAATTCTTCTTTAAATGTTTGGTAGAATTCCCCTGGAAAGCCATCTGGCCCTGGGCTTTTGTTTGTTTGGAGATTTTGGATGACTGTTTCAATCTCCTTACTGGTGATGGGCCTATTCAGGTTTTCTATTTCTTCCTGGTTCAGTTTTGGCAGTTTATATGTCTCTAGGAAAGCATCCATTTCTTCCAGATTGTCAAATTTGTTGGCATAGAGTTGCTCATAATATGTTCTTATGATTGTTTGTATTTCTTTGGTGTTGGTTGTGATCTCTCCTCTTTCATTCATGATTTTATTTATTTGGGTCCTTTCTCTTTTCTTTTGGATAAGTCTGGCCAGGGGTTTATCAATCTTATTAATTCTTTCAAAGAACCAGCTCCTAGTTTCATTGATTTGTTCTATTGTTTTTTTGGTTTCTATTTCGTTGATTTCTGCTTTGATCTTTATTATTTCTCTTCTCCTGCTAGGTTTAGGCTTTCTTTGTTGTTCTTTCTCGAGCTCCTTTAGGTTAGGGTTAGGTTGTGTATTTGAGACCTTTCCTGTTTCTTGAGATAGGCTTGTATCGCTATATATTTTCCTTTCAAGACTGCCTTCGCTGTGTCCCACAGATTTTGGACCATTGTGTTTTCATTATCATTTGTTTCCATGGTTCTTTTCAATTCTTCTTTAATTTCCTGGTTTGCCCATTCATTCTTTAGAAGGATGCTGTTGAGTCTCCATGTATTTGTGCTCTTTCCAAATTTCCTCTTGTGATTGAGTTCTAGCTTCAGAGCATTGTGGTCTGAAAATATGCAGGGAATGATCCCCATCTTTTGATACTGGTTGAGACCTGATTTATGGCCCAGGATGTGATCTATTCTGGAGAATGTTCCATGGGCACTAGAGAAGAATGTGTATTCTGTTCCTTTGGGATGGAATGTTCTGAATATATCTGTGATGTCCATCTGGTCCAGTGTGTCATTTAAGACCTTTATTTCCTTGTTGATCTTTTGCTTGGATGATCTGTCCATTTCAGTGAGGGGTGTATTAAAGTCTCCAACTATTATTGTATTCTTGTCAATGTGTTTCTTTGATTTTGTTATTAATTGGTTTATCTAGTTGGCTGCTCCCATGTTAGGGGCATAGATATTTAAAATTGTTAGATCTTCTTGTTGGACAGACCCTTTGAGTATGATATAGTGTCTTTCCTCATCTCTTATTATAGTCTTTGGCTTAAAATCTAACTGATCTGATATAAGGATTGCCACCCCAGCTTTCTTCTGATGTCCATTAGCATGGTAAATTGTTTTCCACCCCCTCACTTTGAATCTGGAAGTGTCTTCGGATCTAAAATGAGTTTATTGTAGGCAGCATATGGATGGGTTTTGTTTTTTTATCCATTCTGAAACCCTGTGTCTTTTGATTGGGGCATTTAGCCCATTTACATTCAGGGTAACTATTGAGAGATATGAATTTAGTGCCATTGTATTGCCTGTATGATGATTGTTACTGTATATTGTCTCTGTTCCTTTCTGATAATACTTTTAGGGTCTCTCTTTGCTTAGAGGACCCCTTTCAATATTTCCTGTAGAGCTGGTTTGGTGTTTACAAACTCTTTCAGTTTTTGTTTGTCCTGGAAGCTTTTAATCTCTCCTTCTATTTTCAATGATAACCTAGCTGGATAAAGTATTCTTGGCTGCATGTTTTTCTCGTTTAGTGCTCTGAATATATCATGCCAGTTCTTTCTGGCCTGCCAGGTCTCTGTGGATAAGTCTGCTGCCAATCTAATATTTTTACCATTGTATGTTACAGACTTCTTGTCCCGAGCTGCTTTCAGGATTTTCTCTTTGTCGCTAAGACTTGTAAATTTTACTATTAGATGGCGGGGTGTGGACCGATTCCTATTGATTTTGAGGGGTGTTCTCTGCACCTCCTGGATTTTGATGCTTGTTCCCCTTGCTATATTAGGGAAATTCTCTACAATAATCCTCTCCAGTATACCTTCTGCTCCTCTTTCTCTTTCTTCTTCTTCTGGAAGCCCAATTATTCTAATGTTGTTTCGTCTTATGGCATCACTTATCTCTCGAATTCTCCCCTCGTGGTCCAGTAGTTGTTTGTCTCTCTTTTGCTCAGCTTCTTTATTCTCTGTCATTTGGTCTTCTATATCACTAATTCTTTCTTCTGCCTCATTTATCCTAGCAGTAAGAGCCTCCATTTTTGATTGCACCTCATTAATAGCTTTTTTTATTTCAACTTGATTAGATTTTAGTTCTTTTATTTCTCCAGAAAGGGCTTTTATTTCTCCTGACAGGGTTTCTCTAATATCTTCCATGCCTTTTTCAAGCCCGGCTAGAACCTTGAGAATCGTCATCCTGAATTCCAGATCTGACATATTACCAATGTCTGTATTGATTAGGTCCCTAGCCTTCGGTACTGCCTCCTGTTCTTTTTTTTTTGTGGTGAGTTTTTCCTCCTTGTCATTTTGTCCAGATAAGAATCCGCTGTTCTCCTTGTTAAGTGAACTTGGTCTTGGCTGGATTTCTTTGATCTTCTGGGGGAGGGGCCTGTTGTAGTGATTCTCAAGTGTCTCTGCCCCAGGCGGAATTGCACCGCCCTTACCAGGGGCCGGGCTAAGTAATCCTCTCAGGTTCGCTTTTGGGAGCTTTTGTTCCCTGAACGCTTTCCGTAGAGTTCTGGAGGACGGGAATGAAAATGGCGGGCTCCCAATCTCTGGTTCAGAGGAGCCAAGAGCTAGGGTCCCCAGTCTTCAGTGCGCATTTTAGAAAGTGGCCGATTTTCTGTTTCTAGAATTGTTGTTTTTCTTCTCTTCAATCTCCTGTTGGATTCGTAGGTGTTCAGAATGGTTTGATAGGCTATCTAGCTGATCTCCTGCTGCCTGATGTCGTCTCAGCCTGCTACTTCTCCGCCATCTTGACTCCTCCCTCAATACTGAAAGTTTACTGTGATAAAATAAATTTTCCTTCTAGAGTACTCTGGGTTTCCCTAACCAGTTTTGGCTAAGCCACATCAACATTCGACATTTCTCTAGAGAAGAAGAATCAATCACGACCACTGAAAAAAGAATCCATGAATATGGAGACTCCTATCTAACCCTTGCTATTTTTCACTGGAAAATCACAAGGGAAAGGAAAAAGCCTCCAGAAGCCACTCATTCTGTGCTCTTGCTTTATGAGATACAATCACCTCCATTCAGCTCCTGAGAGTGGTATAGAACATTTGGGTAGGAAAGGCCTCGAGGGTCATCTCTTGGAACTCCCTCACATTACAGGTGATGCAACTGATGCACAGAAAGAATAAATGACTTGCCCAAGGTCACATGATGAGTCACTGTCAATGCTGGGCATCAGCATCCAGTGTGCTGTTCCTTCCGTTCTGGAGTTATGCAACTGAAGCTCTTATTTATTTATTTATTTATTTATTTATTTATTTTATTTAGAGAGCAGGGGGTGGGGTCAGGGGAGAGAAAGAATCCCAAGCAGACTCATCATTGAGCATGGTGCCTGATATAGGGTTAAATTCCAGGACCCCAAGATCATGATATGAGCCAAAATCAAGAGTCAGACACTCAACCAACTGAGCCACCAAGGTGCCCCAAAGCTGCTCTTATTATTATTTTATATTTTATTTAATTAGCATGGTACAAAACCTAATTATTTATGAGCTAGAGAAAAATGAAAGCAAGATACTAGAGTATTACTGTAGTATCTTTACATGTGTATTATTAGTATTGTATTATTAGTATTGTGAATATTTGTTCAGTAAGGGGGATGGTGAAAAATTGATATATCCCATTGGCTACATAACTGTATTTCTATTTTCTTTAAAGTATAAAATGATGGTGTGACCAACTAATTGATCAAATGTAGGATTAGTCCTTAAATTGAAGTTGGGTTAGACTATTATCACTTTTAGTTTCCTGAAAACACTTGAGACTCCATGACTCCGGACAGAGAGTGGAATGAGCATGAGCCTTGGACTCTGAGGTCAGAGATATCAACTGACATTCCAATTCACACATGACCAGCTCTGCAACTTGAGATAAACCAGTTATTCTTCCTGAGTTTCATTTTCTTTTTTCATATAAAAATACTAATAATCCCTGTCTAAGCCTCAGGCCCATAAGGAAAATATGAGATTGTGTATTTAGCAATAGTTTATATTCCATATTATTAGTATTACTACTAGTCTGTTATTACAAAAATCCCAGGCACATTTATGTGTGCGTATGCATGTATATTCATATATATGCATGTATATATGTATGGATACATGTCTAGATGGATGGATAAAGCATGTCTGCTTTATCTTTCTGTGCCTAGTTTGATCAGCTGCACTGTCTCATAATGGCAGCACTCTTCTCGTGTGTACCATGACTACCCTTGTTTTAGCTCCTATGAACACTCCCCTTTCTCCTGCGTGCATCTGCCAAGGTTCACACACCCAACCTTCATGCCACTGTCAGCCTGAGCCTGTAGATATTAAGGCTTACTGCTCTGTTTTTCAGGATTCTATTTTGTGATTTCAGTTTCAAGCTACATTTCAAAAATTAAAAAAATCAATTTTCCTTTTGTTTTATTGATTTTTCCCAGACCTCCCAGAATTTCTCATAGAAAATACAAGTGTAATTTTCCCTTCTGAAATTTAAGTGCCAATCCTAGGCATAAAGCCTGTGAATTGGAAGTCTTTGAACTGAGGATGTGGTCATTTTATTGAGTCTTTAATTTATGGATGGAGCAGGAATAATCAGCTATAATCCTCTGGGTGTATACAAAGTCTAGCATAAGCTAGGATTTCAAGATTTGATGAAGTGACATTTTTATGCTGATGTATTATCATTAAAAGTAAATGAAAAAACGACAAACTTAAAAAAAGGGCAAGTTTTTCAAATTGCTACCTTAAAAGTGGTGACAAAGAATCAATCGGGAGATAGGTGGGCGTGGGGAAGTATAGTGAATAAATAAATTATTAGTTCTAGCAATAATATCATAATGGAAATTACCTCTTCCATGTGGAATGTGCTTTTGTATTTTCAATTGCCCTTTTATTCGTTGTATCTCATCTCATCTTCTCAGAAAACCACAAGGAAGACAAATCAGGGATGTATTTTTCTCATCTTACAAACAAGTGCCTAAAGTTCGTTAAGAGTTTTTGTTTGATGGGCACCTGGGTGGCTCAGTGGGTTAAAGCCTCTGCCTTCGGCTCAGGTCATGATCCCAGGGTCCTGGGATCAAGCCCCACATCGAGATCTCTGCTCAGCAGAGAGCCTGCTTCCTCCTCTCTCTCTGCCTGCCTCTCTGCCTACTTGTGATCTCTGTTTGCCAAATGAATAAACAAAATCTTTAAAAAAAAAAAAAAAAGTTTTTGTTTGAGGTCCCTGTATAGGGACTGGAGAAGTCCGGACTTTGAGGACTCTCCCTGAGACATAAATTTTATTCCCCTGGAGGGAATTGCCATTGTTTTGTTACTCTTTGGTGTTCTCAGAGCACCCTATTTTTAAGTTATCAAATAATTGTTAGGACTTCATGAATCAGAAATTGCATATTCATTTACTCAGTCCAACAATACCGACTGTGCATACAGACCCCTTAGCAGCTTGCAACACCCTAGGAACCCCTCCTCACCACAGAAACTTGAGAAACACCATGTTCACAAGGTCTGCAAAGTGGCCTGTTCGAAAGGAATCTCCTGTCTCAATGAGAAGATCTGAATCAGTAAGGGAGTCATTATTTCAAACAACAGGAAGTCCAGAGGTGGGGCAGGCTTCAGGACTGGGTGACTCGGCACCACGGCTTGCATCATCCTGGCTGCAGCAGCGTCAGGCATGCAGCCCAAGGAGAAAGACCATCTCTCCTCCAGGCATCCATTAGGAGAGAGGAACCTTTTCCCAGAGCCCAGGACTGACACCAGCCTGTATTGAGTTCAGGTCATTCCTGAGGCTAAGCACTGGCAAGAGGAATAGTATTTCCTTCGTGCCAAGCTGTGCCTGGAGCTGTGGGTCAGGTCAGCTTCCTAGAGGCACAAGGCTACATGCAAAGATGAGCAGAGAACAAAATGAGTCTTCTGTTACGAAGAGGGTGGAATTCTGCCAAGTAGGGAAACAACACTGGTCCTTGGAGGCTAAAACATGGGCATATCTACAGTGTAGGAATAGGACCCACAAGAACAAATGCTTCACCGGAAGTCTTAAAGTTGGATGACAGCACTGGCTTTATCAATTTCTTTTAAATTGAAGCCAATTCCTAACCTTTTAGAGTGACCATACAATTTATACACCTCGGTGGCCTATTAACTTGAATGACAGAAAATGATCATTTGTAAAGGATCCAAAAATTACAATAACAGCATATTATTTCTAGTACATTCATTTACAAAGTTCATTAATCAATTTAATAGTCCCTGAGCAAGTGCTACATGCTGAGAGCTATTCTAGACAGTGAATATACCAAAATAAATTCATTAAGGTATGTGGGTAAAGGTTGGAGACAGACATGTAAATTACTATATGCAATATTTTTCTTTCTATCCTGTACAAAGTAGAATGGGAGGATGGTCCAACACATGAGACCAGGGTTAACAAACAGCTATATACATATATGATGAGAAATCATAAATCAGTACAAGAAATAAACATATGCATACTTCCAGCTTAGCAGCAGTAGAGTGAAAACTAATGTTAACTCTGCTATGTAGAAGGGGCTTAATACCCTAAGTACTATAGACATTATACACCATCAGAAAAACAGAAGTGCATGAAGACATACATAGGTAGCAGGGCTAGGTTCCCAAGGGCAGCTCTAACAAGACCTGACAGGCAACTACAACATATGTCTGCTGAAGCTATGACAGACAACTCTCTATCTGGAGAATATCCTGTCCAGAATATTCTGATCATTAAAAATGGAAGCCAATAGCAAAATAAGCCAATCGGAGAAAGACAACTATCACACGATCTCCCTGATATGAGGAAGTGAAGATGCAATGTGGGGGGTTTGGGGGGTAGGAGAAGAATACATGAAAGAAGACAAACAATAAGAAACTCTTAATCTCACAAAACAAACAGGGTTGCTGGGGGGAGGGGTGTTGGGAGAGGGTGGTGGAGTTTTGGACATTGGGGAGGGTATGTGCTATGGTGAGTGCTGTGAAGTGTGTAAACCTGATGATTCACAGATCTGTACCCCTGGGGATAATAATACATTATATGGTTATAAAAAAATAAAAAATTTTTAAAAAATGGAAACCAAAGCTTAAATCATTAAAAATAAATAATAAACATGATCCTTTGTGTTAAGTACTTAGCCACTTTACAAATATAATCTTATTTAATCATAAAAAAGCCCCTGAGGCAGGTATTATTATTATTATTACTATTATTATTATTATCATCATGACCATTTCACAGATGAGGAAACTGAAACTCAGAGGAGGTTAAGCAATTTGACCCAGGTATATAAACAATAAGAGATGAAAGAATTGAGCTCAGACTCATATGTCTCCAAAGTTGTACTTTTTAAGGTTTCAACCACAGTTTTTTAAAATGTGGTCCATGGTGTGTTTACAGCAAAATCACCTGGGATGCTTGCTGAAAACGCAAATTCTTTAGCTCCATCCAGGCACTGAATCAGTATCTTTCAGATGGAGACGAATTGTGCACTTCATTGCATTTTTCTCCTACTACCTATTAACATGCAATTGCTAAGCTACTTGGCCCTCTAGTATTTAAGACATCATTATGGGGGAAAGGTGAAAATCTTACTAATAAGTGCACATGAACAAGGACCTTCTGGAGGTTATTCCACCTAGAAGCCTTTGTTGAACAGATAGGAAAACCCATTGGCTAGAAAGTGTAAGGTCTAAGCATATACAACAATCTCAAAATTATACCATGGGTGGAAGTATCTGCTGATACCTGAGAATTCCGGAGCTTTTCCCCTCCTTCCTGACTCCAGTTTACTCTGTGACTTTAAAGAGGTCACGTCTGATCTCTGGGCATCAGTTTCTTTACTGTTAGCTTCTGGTGAGCTAACCTGTCCTTCACAAGGATGATCCCAAGATCCACTCAGGAAAGCAGCTCAACCAAATGCTCTGGGGATTTCTAGCTCTGAGCAAAGAAACCTTTATTAATGAAAGGAAACATAATATCACTTCTCATTTCTCTGTTTCAGGTCCTTGAAAACAATTTCTTATCATTTCCCACCATCCTTAAATTCCTTCAGGAGCAAAACTGAGTATAACACATAAAGAGATGTTCCTCTTAATTTTGTTTAGGTGTGGCTACAAAAAGTAACAAGTTCAATAACACTTCCTAAATTATTTAAAGTCACAGAGGTAGAAGAGACCTTAATATATTTTAAATCTCTTTAATTTTTATAGGTGATAACACCAGGCGGTGACTGGCAGAGGCAGGTCCCAGTGAAATACTCCTGTGTTACTCCACCACATCTGGTAAATGCTTATGCCTCCTAGTCTCTGCTTCCTTAGAACAGTGATCAAGTATTGTTATAGCTGCTGCGTGTTTTCTACACCAGGAATCTTAGCCCTTGACCCTGTGGCGGTACAGAGCAGTGGTTCTCAAAGTTTGGGACCTTGTACCCTTGTCACCTACAAGAAGACTTAGTTGATTTGTGGTAATGTTCAATCACATTTTTTCCATCGAAAAAGAGCTCCATTAACAATTTAAAAAATATTTTTGCTTATTTCAAAGAGAAAGTCTCAGGATGGTGTTACTATAACTTTAGAATCTCTGTGACTTGATAATCTCTGTTTTTAAGAAATTGAGAGTGGGCAGTTTTGTTTCATTTTATTCTATTTATATTCTTATGATTGCCTTCTATTTATGCCAAGTGACATAAGCTTTCCAAATATGAAGGTGATATGAATTTTTCTTTTAAGATCATTTAATTTAAAGAAAAATATTAAGCAAATAATAGTATAGGTGATATGATAAAAATTCATGTAAATAGTATGAGAATGATTAGAGTACAGGAAACACTAATAAAATGGTTCAAAACACAGACTCTGGAGTCAAAAGCACTTGGGTTTACCACCCAACTTCTAAATGTATAAGATTTTTAGTAGCTTAAAAATTCTTTCAGTAATTTTCTTTTACCACTGGCAAAATATAAATATAGTACTGCCTACTCACAATTTGTCAGAAAGATTAATAAAATGATCAATGTCAAGCTCTTACCATAGTTCTTAGCAGAGAGTCAGGTCAACAAGCACTATCTGCTATTTTATCAACAATGGCACTACCAACATTGCCTTGTTTGAGGAATGCTGATATATTTCATCCTCTACAATCACAGATCATAAAATCTAAGGAATGTAAAAAAATCTCTAAAGTTTATATAACCTAACCTCCCCAGACCTTACACTTGAAGCTTAAATTTTTTCTACAGGAGTTTTTTCACTTTTATGGTTTTAGTCTTTATGGTTTATGACATTTACTAATCATTTAAAGTATTTTTAAATGCTTTCACTAATCTGAAACTAAAATTAAGCTAACATTTTAATATAAGCAATATTCTGACTTTGTCACCAACAGAAATCATATTTACAAATTACATTACTTGAAATATTAATTCTCCTTGCTACTTAGAAATTATGGTAGTTATTTGAGGGGATTAACTATTTATTAGCATATTAAGGTAGAACAAATGTATTACTTCCTTTCAATTTAATGCTCTCTGTGCCACTCAGGACAGAGAAGAAGATTATGGGGACAACAGGTAGAAAGAGCAAGAGAAAGGGATGGGACTGAAAGTCAAGGAAGGATGAAATAATAATTTTACATTTAAAAAGTGTTTCCATAGAATCTCTTTCTGCTCCAAACAACAACAACAATGCAACCTGTGTAGTATTATCAATACTTTCTTGATGAACAAACACAAGAGACCAAGAATGATTTGTTCAAATTCACAGAAACAGAAGGAGCAGAGTTAAGGTTTGAGCTCCAGAAGTCAGGTAAGAGGCTGTCTCCAGCCTTGTCCTTGCCCCTCCCCAGACAGAGTGGGTGGCATAATCTACCTAAAGGAAAGGTCTGATTATGCCACTTTCAGATTGAATCAATACCTTTCAGAGCCTTTGGGATAAAGTCCAGGACTGGGAGGTCCATTTTGATCTGGCTACTTCTTATTCCTGCTCTTCTAGAGCCAGTTCTTCTTGGCCTTTGGCAAATGATTGTTAAATAGGCAGGAATTTTGCAACTCCATTGATAAACCATCAGTAGCTTGAATTTGGCCATGGTGGGAATAATTACACCATAGAGATTGGCAAAAGTTACAAATGAGGGTTTTTGTGGGTTGTTTTTTTTTAACACATTTACCAACACAGTAGTTCTCCTCATCACACATCATTTAAACACACCGTGTCTTTTCTTTTCAACCATGCCGAACTACTTTCTGTTCCCCAATCAGTCATGATTCTTTTGCCAATAGAACTCAATTTTCCTTCTCTTGTTTCTTTGACTCTACTCATAGGAATCTTCCAAGTTTCAATTTTTGTCCTACTTTCTTTTGGACATTCATTGCCCTCTGATCCTCATTCTACAAGGCTGGGTGAGATGTCCAACTTATGCCATCCCAAAGCACATCACGTTTTTCACTCCTGAGGCACTATTATAATTGCCCTATTACTGGCCAGACCATGTCACTTGACTATAGTTTCTTAGGTGCAGGAACTCCATCTTACAATTTTTTAAATCCTATTTCCTACCAGGTGTCTGACATCTAGCAAAGGCTCAATGTTTGCTAAATGAGTGTGATAAATGACAACAGTTAAGAAGACCTCGGGAGACAAGATGCTTGAAAAACAGAACTTTGAACTTATTTCTATTTAGAGGGGGGAATAAGGAGTTGGGAAAATCATTATCAAACCAGAGAAGTACTTCAGGGAAAAACAAAACAAAACCAGTGTCTTAAGAGACAGGATTGTCAGTGTATTTCAGGCCTAACTCCAAGATGACAAATACTTGTTCAGATACACCACTGCCTATTATCAAGGGCATGAGAAGCTTCCATGTTTGCCCTCCGTACCCTTTTCTGCTAAGCCCAGGAGACTCCTCAATGCCTGGGCACTGTCATCAATTAAAGCTGGCATTTAAACTGAAACTCATTTGCCAATCTGGAGAAGGTCATGAGACATAATGACTACTGCCTTCCTCCTGAAGCCTTTCTGCCCTACTTTCATGTGTCTCACCAGGTTGCTCCCTTTTGGTGTCGGGTTTGAAACTGAGTGAAGAGGAGAAGGAAGAGGAAGTGTGGAAGCGTGTGGGAGGGAGAAATTTAAGCAGAGGTAGTTGGGGAGGGCCACCTGTAACCTGCTTTCACATTCCACCTCCACCCCTTTCCTTCTTTCCTTGAGATTCTTCTTTCTCCACACTAGCTCTCTCTGTGATTGTTCTCTCACCTGCCCATGTCCTTCTGAGCATTGGCTCTCTGTTAGCGCTCATTTTTCCCTCTGTAGCAGCTTCTCATTTCATGTGTGTGTGCATGTGTTTTAAGTAGGATCCATGACCAGCATAGAGCCCAACATGGGGCTTGAACTCACGACCCTGAGGTCACGTCCTCAGCTGAGATCAAGAGTCGACATTTAACCAACAGAGCCACCCACACTCTCCTCTATGTCCTGTTCTGATCTCCCCATCTCCCTTTCTCCTCGGCATTCTCCTACCTTCTCAACTTCTCTTTTTGTCCTACATTTCCTCCTGCATTTTAACAGTTTCCATGAATGCTCTGGGAACTTTTGGTTTCTTCTCTCATTTGCATCTCTCTCCTTCTCTGTTAGATTCTAGAAGAATTATCTTTATCTTAAACATTACTATCCTCCTTTTCCCCTGGCCCTACTTTTACATTATCTTTCAATTTCACCTTCTGTATCACTGACTTCCTGGCATCCATTCCCTCCTAGCCCTCGATTTCCAAAAGAATGGGAAAAAATTTAGAGCACTGCTTTATTTTTTTTTATAAACATATAATGTATTTTTATCCCCAGGGGTACAGGTGTGAATTGCCAGGTTTATACATTTCACAGCACTCACCATAGCACATACCCTCCCCAATGTTCATAACCCACCACCCTCTCCCTACCCCCCTCCCCCCAGCAACCCTCAGTTTCTTTTGTGAGATTATGAGTCTCTTATGATTTGTCTCCCTCCCGATCCCATCTTCTTTCATTTATTCTTTTCCTACCCCCCACGTTGCATCTCCACTTCCTCATATCAGGGAGATCATATGATAGTTGTCTTTCTTCGACTGACTCATTTCGCTAAGCGTAATACCCTCTAGTTCCATCCATGTCGTCGCAAATGGCAAGATTTCATTTCTTTTGATGGCTGCATAGTATTCCATTGTATATATATATATATATATATATGTATATATATATACCACATCTTCTTTATCCATTCATCTGTTGATGAACATCTAGGTTCTTTCCATAGTTTGGCTCTTGTGGACATTGCTGCTATAAACATTCGGGGTGCACGTCCTCCTTCGGATCACTATGTTTGTTTCTTTAGGGTAAATACCCAGTAGAGAGCACTGCTTTTTTTCTGATAGAGGTTTCAGTTAAATATCAAAATATTTTGGTTAATCTAAAGGCAAAAAAGATTTTTAAAAACCATTGTACCACATACACAGTAATGTAACCTTGCAAATCATTTTCTAGCTGGCTTTATAAATCTTACACAAATCAGTAATTTCATCACACATAGTTTTCTTTAAATTAAAACCTAACAGCAATGGCCAAGAAAATTAATCCTGTCATTTCCTGCGTGCCTACTATTGCTCAATATATTACTCAAGTTCTAAAGCCTTTGCTTTTCCTCTCTAGACCTACACTTAATCTGATTTCTAAAGATATTTCATGGGAAAATTTGTTTTAAACAAGTGCAGGCTAATTAGAGCATTTCACATTTGTATTGTCCTGCTAATAAACACTGAATGCCTACATGTCCTGGGTAGAAAATTAGGCATGGCCTCCTAGATGGCTTTGGAGTAGCTAGCTGCCTTAATGAATGTCTGTGCCCTATCTGTCATTAGCTTAGGAATATAAAAAATGCAATGAGGTTTCTTAAAAAATGGGACACAAGAATTCTGAGTTAAAGCCCAAGTGTCGCTGCTAGGAAGAGGCAGCCAATTATAGGCAAGGCATCCTGTAGAAGGTGGGGAAGTTTGGTTAACCTTGTTCTTTGGTAGGAACATATCAGGGTTTCCTTAAAGTGTCATTCCAGTGGCTGACCAAATGCAAAGAGCTTATACTTAATAAGCAAAACAAAAGAAATTCAGCAGTCTCTTAAGAAAAGTCCCAAGTATCAGAACAGAAAAAGTCAATCCTACAGAGAACTCTTTTATTTCCACCAAAAACTGAGTATCAACTACAGAAGAGCAATTAGGGAATATTAAATTCAAGTTCACCATTTCACTAGCAGACAGTTTGGTTATAATGAGAATATGAGCTTTAGAGATACACAGACCTGGCTTAAACTATCATTCTGAAACTCACTAGCTATGCTCTAAGCTAATAATATTACTGACTTTGAGAAGCTATGAGCATTAAATAGATGAGGTTCATAAAATTATGGCAACATAAGAAACGTTCATTCAACATTAACTATGAATTCTAGAGAAGGAAAGGGGACTTTCTGATGTCACACACTTAGCTGAGAACAGGATTAAGATCAGACCACCAACAAACTGATTTTTACACCAATCCTCTTCTGACTCACTGAGATCATCAAACTATGTATGGCCCATGGGTCAAATCTGGACTGCTGTCTGGGTTTGTAAATAAAGTTTTATTGGAACACAGACACACTCATTCATTAAGGTATTGCCAGTGGTTGCTTTAGTGTCACAATGGCAAAACTGAATAGCTGCAATCAGCAAAGCCAAAAATACTTACTTAAAGCCCTTTACAAAAAGGTATAGCAAGACTTGTGTCTAAGTCAAGTCTAGATTTGTTGAGGAGATGGAGTAAGTAAGCTTCACTATAATTCTTCCTGTGCCCTTGGGGGTCTTATTCAAAAAGCTAAAGACTTTTTGGTGAAATCTGACCTTACCTGGTCTTAGTTTTGGCAGCTTAGAACAAAAACAAAACAATTTACATAATCAGAGGGTAATCTGCTTCCTCTAGTGAATAGTCTTCAGATTCAGAAGGATGTTCAGAATCAAAATCTTTGTTCTCTGTGGCCTTCTAGTTCAACTTAAATCTCAAATCTCCACTCCATTTTGCTTTCCACCAACTTGAGAATCTCCAAATGCATATAAAACTTCTAGGTGCCCCTCTGCCCTCCATGCAACTATATATTCTTCAGCAGGATCAAGCAATGTTGGTGCTAAATCTGTCCTTAGGCTACTCTTTGCACAGATGAAGGAAATGATGTCCAGGTACGGAGAGCCTCTCAGCCTTAGACCTCAAGCAGTGTTTTTTGTTATTGTTAAACTAAAACTGCCCCCACAATTTACTTTACGTTGCACAACTGTTTAGAGTTTCTATGATTTAGAAACATTTAGAATTTTAAAATAAGAATTGTATCCTTCATCAATTACTTTTTTTTTAGCTAAAATTTATTTTCTTTTTTTTTTCAGTGTTCCAAAATTCATTGTTTATGCACCACACCAGTGCTCCATGCAGTATGTGCCCTCCATAATACCCACCACCAGGCTCACCCAATCCACCACACTCCTCCTCTCCAAAAACCTCAGTTTGTTTCTCAGAGTTCACAGTCTCTCATGGTTTGCTCCCCCTCCGATTTCCCCCAACTCACTTCTCCCCGCCTCCCAATGTCCTCCGTGTTATTCTAAGGAATAACATAAGTGCTCCACAAGTAAGTGAAACCAGATGATAATTGACTCTCTCTGCTTAACTTATTTCACTCAGCACAATCTCTTCCGGTCCCGTCCATGTTGATACAAAAGTTGGGTATTCATCATTTCTGATGGAGGCATAATACTCCATAGCATATATAGACCATATCTTCTTTATCCATTAGTCCGTTGAAGGGCATCTTGGCTCTTTCCACAGCTTGGCGACTGTGGCCATTGCTGCTATGAACACTGGGGTACAGATGGCCCTTCTTTTCACTACATCTGTATCTTTGGGGTAAATACCCAGTAGTGCAATTGCAGGGTCACAGGAAAGCTCTACTTTTAATTTCTTAAGGAATCTCCACACTGTTTTCCAAAGTGGCTGCACAAACTTGCATTCCCACCAACAGTATAAGAGGGTTCCCCTTTCTCCATATCCTCTCCAACACTTGTTGTTTACTGTTGTTAATTTTGGCCATTCTAACTGGTATAAGGGGGTATCTCAATGTGGTTTTGATTTAAATCTCCCTGATGCCGAGTGATGACAAACATTTTTTCATGTGTCTGTTAGCCATTTGTATGTCTTCTTTGGAGAGGTGTCTGCTCATGTCTTCTGCCCATTTTTTCATGTAATTATCTGTTTTGTGTGTGTTGAGTTTGAGGAGTTCTTTATAGATTTTGGATATCAGCCCTTGGTCTGTACTGTCATTTGTGAATATCTTCTCCCATTCCATGGGTTGCCTCTTTGTTTTACTGACTGCTTCCTTTGCTGTGCAGAAACTTTTGATCTTGATAAAGTCCCAAAAGTTCATTTTCACTTTTGTTTCCTTTGCTTTGAAGACATGTCTCAAAAGAAGTTGCTGTGGCTGATGTTGAAGAGGTTATTGCCTATGTTCTCCTCTAGGATTTTGATAGGTTCCTGCCTCATGTTGAGGTCTTTTATCCATTTCGAGTTTATCTTTGTGTGTGGTGTAAGAGAATGTTTGAGTTTCATTCTTCTATACATAGCTGTCCAATTTTCCCAGCACTATTTATTGAAGAGACTGTCTTTTTTCCACTGTATATTTTTAAACCACTTTGCTGAGAGGAAGAAAATCAGTGCTCACCAGCCAGGGATGAAAACCAATTACCTCATCTAGTTCCTCAAAATATCGAAGCTACAGACTTGCTCTCATGCAGTTAGAATGTAAATACTTCTCTGAGGTCACCTTTTTGCCAAGAGAGGCACCCATAGAAAAGGAGACCCACAACACTCAGAAAGGGAGAGGAAGGTGGACGAGGATGTAGCCCAGAAGAGGAAAATACCAAGAACTGCTTGGAAAGGGTGCTAACAGTACGGATTTAGAAGGTATTGTGAATTTATCTGGTAAAAAGATTATGATCTATAAAAGTGTTACATTATATATCAAGGATGTTTTTATTTTTATTTTTTTCAAGATTTTATTTATTTATTTGACAGAGATCACAAGTAGGCAGAGAGAGAGAGAGAGAGAGAGAGAGGAGGAGGAAGCAGGCTCCTTGCTGAGCAGAGAGCCTGATGTAGGGCTGAATCCCAGTATGCTGGGATCACAACCTGAGTTGAAGGCAGAGGCTTAACCCACTGAGCCACCCAGGCGCCCCATCAAGGATGTTTTTAGCTGAGACTTTAAACTCCAGTCCCTCAGCCATTACTAACATAAGGCACGTCATATTCTACAGAGCTGATGGGCCTGGAGGCCACAGTTAGTGTATATACAACATATTTACATCTTCACGTCCAGCAGGCTGTAAACTTTATAGTGACAGTGTAATTGTTCAGCATCCCTGTAAGAGATCATTGAAGGACATGGACATAGTGAGAAGGGTGGGGAAAAATGCCTCTGGTGCTATTAGCTTTGTGGTTTTCCTGGTCAATACCCCAAGTCCTGAGCTTATTTGTTCTGTCACCAAACCTTCATTCGTAGCACCTTGAGGTCCTCTGTATAAGCCACAGCGTTAACAGCTTATCTCTCCAGATCAAAGTTAAAATTGCCTTAGGCAGCAAAAGCTTAGCACTTTCCTTTTAAGTAACTAAATTTGTTTGCAAATCTTGTTGTTCCATTCATAAGACATTTTAAATTAACCAAATTTTAAAAATCATTTTTAAGTGGCCTCTGAAAAATATCTGTTACCTTTTTAAAGCTTAGGTAATTAAATACCCTAAAACTTTCAAAACTACATTTATAAATTTAATTTCTCTTTGAAGTATTTTAATTGGTAGACTTAACAAATAAGTACTTTTTCAGTACTAATGAATTTTTATAAGTGTAATAAAATTGACAAATTTAACTATGTTATAGATTGCAATAGTCAGAATGACATAGGTAGATCTCAACCTGAAAATGTGTGTATATCACTCAACCATTTTAAATGTACAATGTATATAACTTATTTGAATTAAATTTCCTTGTGTATTATAAATATGTGAGATTACAAATATGAATGGCCCCCTTCTTTCTTTTGAGATACAACTGCCATATCCTAAATATTTAAAATGTACAATTTCATACTTTTAGACATAGGTATATATATGTATAGATATGGGAAACCATCAACATAATGAACATTTCCTTCTCTCCCCAAATTTTCTCTTGCCTCTTTGTACAGAAGTCTCAAAACTCAATAATAAGAACAGAATTCCAAGCCAAACTGAAAAATGGGCAAAGACTTAAACAGATCTTTGATCAGAAACAAACAAATGGTACATAAACACATGAAAAGATACTTGATGTTATTAGCAACTAGGGAAATGAAAAGTACAGCCAAAATTAGATATTATTACACACCTAATAATATGGTTATAATTAAAAAGTCTGACCATCCTGAGTGTTGGAGAAACTGTGAAGGGATTAGAACTCTCATACACAGCTATTAGCATTGCAGAATGCAGCAACCACTTTGGAGAAATAATTTGGGAGTTCCTTTAAAAAGTTAAGCCAGGGGTGCCTGGGTGGCTCAGTGGGTTAAAGCCTCTGCCTTCGGCTCGGGTCATGGTCTCAGGGTCCTGGGATCGAGCCCCGTGTCACTCTCTGCTCGGTGGGGAGCCTGCTTCCTCCTCTCTCTCTGCCTGCCTCTCTGCCTACTTGTGATCTCTGTCTGTCAAATAAATAAATAAAATCTTAAAAAAAAATTAAAAAAGTTAAGCCAAACTGATGGTTTTGGATGGGAGGGAGGTGGAGGGATGGGTGAACCTGATAATGGTGGGTATCAAGGAGGGCACGTATTACATGGAGCACTGGGTGTGGCCCATAAACAATGAATCTTGGAACACTGACAAAAATAAAATTAAATTAAAAAAAAAAGTTAAGCTTACACCTACTATTCATTCTAGCCATTCTGCTCTTAGTAGTTACACAAGTGAAATGAAAGCATATTTTATATAAAGACTCATACCAGAATTCTTTTTTTTTAAGATTTTATTTATTTATTTGACAGACAGAGATCACAAGCAGGCAGAGAGGCAGGCAGAGAGAGAGAGGAGGAAGCAGGCTCCCCACCGAGCAGACAGCCCAATTCGGGGCTCAATCCCAGGACTCTGGGATCATGACCTGAGCTGAAGGCAGAGGCTTTAACCCACTGAGCCACCCAGGTGCCCCTTGTACCAGAATTCTTAAAGCCCATTCACCATAATAGCCAAATACTGGAATCAATTCAAATGGCCATCAACAGATGACCAAATAAACACATAGTGTTATATCTATACAACAAAATACTACTCAACGATAAAAAGAAATTATCTATTCACATATGCAGCAATATAGTGACTCAAAAAAACAATCATGCTGAAGCCAAGAAATTAAGCAAAAGATTAGATATTGTATGATCTTATATGTAATTAAAGAAAATGCAAATTACTAGATGGTGATGGAAGTGGTAGAGAAGAGTTGAAAAGGGATTTAAGAAAAGTTTGAGGGGAAGGTGGAAAGATGGTGGAGAAGTAGCAGGCTGAGACGACATCAGGCAGCAGGAGATCAGCTAGATAGCCTATCAAACCATTCCGAACACCTATGAATCCAACAGGAGATCGAAGAGAAGAAGAGCAACAATTCTAGAAACAGAAAATCGACCACTTTCTAAAAGGTAGGACCAGCGGAGAAGTGAATCCAATGCGATGGGAAGATAGACCCCGGGGGGAGGGGCCGGCTCCCGGCAAGCGGCGGAGCACAAAATCAGGACTTTTAAAAGTCTGCTCCAGGGAGGGACATCACTCCAGAGGCTAAACTGGGGTGAAAACCTCGCGGGGAAGGTGTGGACTCAGGTCCCGCGGGGTCACAGAAGGATCGGGGGTGCCTGAGTGTCGCAGAGTTCACAGGTATTAGAGCTGGGAAGCCGGCTGCGGAGACAGAGCC
>ML093133.1:3536-14227 GCA_003697995.1 Taxidea taxus jeffersonii | reverse complement strand
ACCTGAAAGCCAACTCTGCTAATGATTTCACACAAGTTATTCTCTTTCTAGAACTCAGTTTTCTTATCTGAAAACTGGAGCTCATAACAGCACCTGCTTCATATGTTTGTTGCAAGGATTAAGTCAGTGAACACGTGTAGAGCACTCCTAACAGCCTGGTCACATGGGAGCAGTATGTTAGGTGTTGGCTGTTATGATTATTAATCCATTGGCCCCAATTGGCATATTATCAGGGAGTTAGCATGGCTTACTATTTGTTAACATGCCTTATTCTTGTAACTGGGTAAAATCAGGTACAGAGAAATCAAGGAACCAGTCAAGATCACACAGCCTGAGTGGCAAATCTGTGTCCCAGCCTCCAATATAAATGGTGTGAAGAAATAGGGAATGTCTTGTATGGAGATGTTATTTTTTTGGTGTTCTAGGATCCATGGTCAGTGTTCCTAGGGATGTAGTAAGATATGAAGTGCTTGGTTTTAAATTCAAGGCATCCATTTTATTGTACCATTTTTCTTTCACTGAAAGTTTAATTAGCTAAACCACTTATTTTAATAATGGGCTATTTCTTGGTGCTCTTGAGTTAAGGAATTTTCTAAGGAAAAAAATTCTTCTCTGAGCTTGAATTTTGAGATGTAAGGTGTCTTTGTTATTTCTCCATTTTTTAAAATTTCTTTTCTGTTTTTGTTTTCCATTAGTGGTTTTTGCATTGCAGTTTAATCTTCTACTAAAAATAATTCATACTGACCTAGATAAAGGTTGTGTCTGTAGGTAGGCATATTGGCAGACAATAATCAGAGACCTAACTGTATTAAGAGCAAATTATATCAAAATATGATTTACTGTGCTTTTCAGATAAGGATTGCTCTTTGGTCTCTGGTGAGGCAACAAATACCATATCATTACTGAACATCAGCAGCATATCTGGAATATGCAAACATGAGGACATGGCGAGCACAAACGTGATGTCTGTTTTCAGACTCTTTATGACCAGGTTGCAAATTCTAAGGCAGCATTTACTCAGTGGAAAGTAAAGATATAACACAAGGACAATGAACAAAGAAACTGCAGAGGTGATTTTGACCCTTAAGTTTTATTTGATTAATGAGAAAGCAGTTATCTTTGGCTCTATGAAATGAACTCTAATTAAAAAGATATTGAAACTAGAGGGGAAGAGCAAGATGGTGGAGAAGTAGGATACCCCATTTCAAGCAGCCCCCTAAAGTGAGCTAAATATCTACCAGAACACTCTGAACTCCCATGAAATCACCCTGACATGTAAGATGATCTCTACAGGGGCAAACACCAGTGGAGAGGTAACACAGAGTGGAATCCCTCAGACTGATATCAGAGGATAAACAGAAGGGGAACGGAGCCACTAGAACTGACCCATTGGAGAGTAATACCCCAATATGAAAGTGTCCTGTGGTTGGGGACCAGCATTAACTTGGAGTCTGGTTAAAAGCACTCAAAAAGAGCAAAAGATCTTAATGGGCAACTGATGGAATTGGGTGTTCATGTGCATGGGCCTAAGCCCATGTTCCCAGGATAGCCACCACCAGTAACCACCCATGCCAGAGAGAGCCTAGCAGGTTTCCCTGAGCCCACAGCTTTCTGCTGCTTGCACCACCACTCAGGCTGGGCACACTCCCACCCACACCTGGGAGATCCTGGTGTGGACGCCAGCCAGAGGTCTCTAGGACCATAGCCTTCTGCCACATGTGTGACCGTGGGGCCTGAGCACCACCACTGCCCCTTCCTCCCCCCTGCCCCCCAGTGTGGGCCTGACCCTAGACAGCAGTCCCTGCAAAGGCAGCCAATGGAAGCAGGCTCCCCAGACCAATACCACTCGCAGTTTTAGTGGCATGGGGGTGCAGAGACAAGCAGGGGCCTCTAGGCAACAGTGGTTGGGGGTGCACACCACCCCTGGGAGGTTGCATGGTTCAGCAGTGTTTATGGAGGTGGAGTCTGTGTGTTTTGGGCAACCCAGCGGTTAGCAGATGGAGGCTTCACTCTGAGAGAGAGGTCTGGGTGCAGGCAAATTCTTCTTTTGCTCTGACCCTCTGAAAATCCACTAAAAGCCACCAAAACACAAAAACCTCCAGAAAACAAACACCTGAAAAACCGGTTTCCACAGAGCCCAGCTCCTTGATAACCTGCAGGGTGACTGAACCCAAGCAAGATTCATGGGAGAACAGCACAGCAGGGCTCTCCCCCCAGGAGGCAAGCCAAAAGACAGAGAGGACAACCACCACGGGGTCCCCATAAATCTGTAAAACTCCAACATCATAAAAACTCCTGGTATGGCCTAAAACCTCTATACTTCATAGATACAACTTTTTTTTTTCATTCATTCTCATGATTCTTATTCTATTAATTTTTTAACTTACTTACCATTACAACTAGAAGTTTCATACAACATATTCCATAATAACTTTTTAACTTGAACTTTTTTCATACATATACCATATTTTTCTTTTTCTTTTCTTTTCTTTTTAATATACACATAGATATAAGCTTCAAGGTAATCTTTTTTTCTTATTCAATATTACTCCTATATATAAATCAGTTTTAATTTCCCTATATTTCTGGAAAGTTGAGTCCTTCAACAAAGATATCAAGACACACTCAGGAAGAACCAAAATAACCTTCCTCATCCACATTGAGGATTTATAACCACCCTCCCATCTTATTCTTCTGCCGGTGTTTCTGTGTATTTGTTTTTGTTCTAGTATTATATAAGTCATATTCTTGGAGTTTGTTTTGGCTGAGTTCTTTTTTTTCTTGTCATTTACTTTTGTCAGTCTTTTGTTTCTTCATTTTTTTATATACCTTATAAATCTTACTTTTGGAGCTCATTTTGGCTGGGTTTTCTCTTTTTTTCTCTTTCTCTCTCCCTGTTTTTTCTTTTCTCTTTCTTTTTTTGGGTGAATTCTGATTGCTCTGAAACTTTCTAAGGTGCAGCTTTCCTGGATCATGGTTGATATACTAAGCTATACATCCATTCAACCACTTCTCACCAAAGTGACTAGGGGGAGGAACACCCAACAGAGGAAAAAATTCAGAGACTGTGCCCTCTCCATCAGAATTATTGGATATGGACATAAGCAGTATGTTGGAAAGGGAATTCAGGGTAACAATTATCCTGGCAATGCCTAGGTTGGAGAAAACTGTTAGTGACAACATAGAATCTCTAAGGCTAGAAGTGAGAGCTTCTGGCAGAAGTTAGAAGTGTTGTCAATGAGATCCAATCTAATCCAAATACTCTAACAGCTAGGGTAACTGAAGCAGAAGATGGAATTAGTGATCTAGAGGACAAACTAATAGAGAAGAAGGATCAGGAGGAGCCCTGGAACAAACAGCTTAGAAGCCATGAAAACAGAATTAGGAAAATAAATGACACAATGAAACATTCCAAAGTCAGAATTACTGGGATCCTTGAGGGTGTGCAGAAAGAGAGAAGAGTAGAAGATGTAGATGAACAAATTCTGGATGAAAATCTCCCTAATCTGGGGAATAGAACAAGTGTTCATGTCCTACAGGCAGAAAGGACACCCCAAGGTCAATGAATCTAGAAAGACCTCCAGACACTTAATTGTGAAATTCATGAATCATAATTTAGACAAGAGCTTTTGAGAGCAAAAGGGGGAAGAGGGAGGAAGAGATTCCTTCTGTACAGAGAAAGGTCCATCAGAATAATGGCAGACCTGTCCAAAAAAACCTGGCAAGCCAGATAGGGCTAGCAATACATATTCAGGTAACTAAATGAGAAGAACATGCAGGAAAGGATACTTTATTCATCAAGACTGACATTCAAAATGGATGGAGAGATAAAGCTTCCAAGACCAGCAAGGTTTAAAAAAGTGTATGACCGGGACGCCTGGGTGGCTCAGTTGGTTAGGCGGCTGCCTTCTGCTCGGGTCATGATCCCACCGTCCTGGGATTGAGTCCCATATCAGGCTCCTTGCTTGGCGGGGATCCTGCTTCTCCCTGTGCCTCTGCCTGCCACTCTGCCTGTGCTCGATCGCTCTCTCTCCCTCTCTCTCTGACAGGTAAATAGATGAAATCTTAAAAAAAAAAAAAATGAGAGGCTTTAAAAAAATTAAAAAAAAAAGTGTATGACCACTGAGCTGGTACTACAAGAAATATCAACGGGGGTGGAGGGGTGCGGGGCTACATAAAAGAAGAAAGAACCCAAGAGTGACATAGAACAGAAATTTACAAAGATAATCTATAGAAACAAGGTCTCCTCATGCAACATGATGCCAATAAAAACTTATCTTTCAATAATTACTGTCAATGTGAACAGCCCAAATGACTCCATAAAATAGCACAGGTTTGGAGACTGGATAAAAAGACAGGACCCATCTGTATGCTGTCTACAAGAGATATATTTGAAACTTAAAGATACATCGAGACTGAAAGTGAAGGATGGAGAACCATCTTTCATGCCAATGGGTCTCAAAAGAAAGCTGGGGTAGCAATTATCATATCAGATAAATTAGATTTTAAGCTAAAGTCTGTAGTCAGAGATACAGAAGGATACTGTATCATTCTAAAAGGGTCTATCGACCAAGAAGATCTAAAAATTGTAAATATTTCTGCCCCCAGTATGAGAGCAGCCAACTACATAAGACAACTGTTAAGATAAAGAGTCACATTGATATGAATACATTAATAGTAGGGGATCTTAACATGCCACTCTCAGTAATAGACAGATCATCCAAGCAGAAAATCAAGAAAGAAATAAGAGCTCTGAATGACACATTGGACCAGAAGGAACTAATAGATGTATACAGACCATTCCACCCTAAAACAACAGAATACTCATTCTTGAGCACACATGGAACTTTCTTCAGAACAGACCACATACTGGGTCACAAATCAGGGCTCATCCAATACCAAAAGACTGAGATTATTCCCTGCATGTTATCAGACCACAACTTTGAAACTGGAACTCAACAACAAGAAAAAGTTTGGAAGGAGTTCAAACACTTGGAATCTAAATACGAACCTGCTCAAGAATGTTTGGATCAATCAAGAAATCAAAGAAGAACTTAAACAATTCATGGAAGCCAATGAGAATGAAGACACATTGGTCCAAAACCTATGGGATATGGCAAAGGTGATCCTAAGGGGGAAATACATAGCCATCCAAGCCTCACTCAAAAAAATTTGAAAAATCCTGAATACACCAGCTCTCTTTACACTTTAAGGAACTGGACCAAAAAAAAAAAAAGAAAAGAAATTAAGCCAACCCCAAGCAGAAGAAGGGAAATAATCAAGAATAAAGCAGAGACCAATGAGTTAGAAACTAGAGATATAGTAGAACACATCAACAAAACTAGAAGCTGGTTCTTTGAAAGAATCAATAAGATTGATAAACCATGGGCCAAACTAATCAAAAAAGAAAAGAGAGAGGACACAAATGAATAAAGTTTTGAATGAAAGGGGAGAGATCACAACTAACACCAAGAATATAGAAACAATCATTGAAAATTATTATCAACAGCTATATGCCAATAAGTTAAGCAACCAGAAGGAATGGATCCATTCCTGGAAACCTATAAAATTCCAAGACTGACACAGGAAGAAATTGACAATCTGAATAGAGCAATATCTAGTAACGAGATTGAAGCAGTGATCAAAAACCTCCCAAAGAACAAGAGCTCAGGACATGACGGTTTCCCTGGAGAATTGTACCAATCATTCAAAGAAGAAATAATACGGATTCTCCTGAACCTGTTTCAAAAAAAGGAAGCAGAAGGAAAACTTCCAGACTCTATGAAGCCAGCATTACCCTGATCCCCAAAGCAGGCAAAGACCCCATCCAAAAGGAGAATCTCAGACCAATATCCCTGATGAATATGGGTGCCAAGATTCTCAACAGGATCCTAGCTAATAGGATCCAACCGTACATTATAAAGATTATCCACCATGACCAGGTGGGATTTATCTATGGGACTCAAGTGTGGTTCAACATTTGCAAATCAATCAATGTGATGGAACCAATCAATAAGAGAAGAGAGAAGAACCACATGGTCCTCTCACTTGATGCAGAAAAAGCATTTGACAAGATACAGCATCCATTCCTGATTAAAATGCTTCAAAGTATAGGGTTAGAGGGAACATTCCTCAACTTCATAAAATCTATCTATGAAAATCCCATAGTGAATATCATCCTTAATGGGGAAAAGGTGACAGCCTTCCCTTTGAGATCAGAGACACGACAAGGATGTCCACTCTCACCGCTATTATTCAACATAGTACTAGAAGTCCTAGAAACAGCAATCAGACAACAAAAAGAAATAAAAGGTATTCAAATTGGCAAAGAAATCAAACTCTCTCTTCTCAGATGACATGATACTTTATATGGAATACCCAAAAGACTCCACCCCCAAACTACTAGAATACATACAGCAATTCAGTAATGGGGCAGGGTACAAAATCCATTCGCAGAAATCAGTTGCTTTTTTATATACTAATAAGGAAAACACAGAAAGGGAAATTAGAGAATTGATTCCATTTACTATAGCACCAAGAACCATAAGGTACCTGGGAATAAACCTAACCAAAGATGTAAAAATCTGTACTCGAGGAACTACAGAACACTCAAGAAAGAAATTGAAGAAGTCACAAAAAGATGGAAAAGCATTCTATGCTCATGGATCAGAAGAATAAAAATGTTAAAACAACTGTATTGCCCAGAGCAATCTATACTTAGAAACACCATCCATCTCAAAATAGCAGTGGCATTCTTCAAAGTGCTGGAACAAATAACCCTAAAATTTGTATGAGACCAGAAGAGCCCCGAATTGCTAAGGAAATGTTGTAAAAGAAAAAACAAATCTGGGGGAATCATGTTGCCTAATTTCAAGCTTTACTACAAAGCTGCGATCACCAAGACAGCATGGTACTGGCTCAAAAGCAAACACATTGACTAGTGGAACAGAGCAGAGATCCCAGATATGGACCCTCAACTCTATGGTCAAATAATCTTCTAAAAAGCAGGAAAAAGCCAGTGGAAAAAAAACAGTCTTTTCAATAAATTGTGCTGGGAAAATTGGACAGCTACATATAGAAGAAGAAAACTTGACCATTCTCTTACACCATACACAAAGATAAACTTGAAGTGCATAACAGACCTCAATGTGAGGCAGGAATCTATCAAAATCCTAGAGGGGAACATAGGGAGTAACTCTTCAACATCAGCCACAGCCACTTCTTTCAAGACATGTCTCCAAAGGCAAAGGAAACAAAAGTGAAAATGTATTTTGGGATTTCATCAAGATCCAAAGCTTCTGCACAGCAAAGGAAACAGTCAACAAAACAAAGAGGCAACCCATGGAATGGGAGAAGATATTTGCAAATGACAATACAGACAAAGGGCTGATATCCAGGATCTATGAGGAACTCTACAAACTCAACACTCAAAAAACAGATAAGACATGAACAGACACTTCTCCAAAGAAGACATGCAAATGGCTAACAGACCCATGAAAAAATGTTCATCATCACTAGCCATCAGGGAGATTCAAATCAAAACCACATTGAGATACCACCTTCCACCAGTTAGAATGGCCAAACTTAACAAGACTGGCCAAACTTAACAAGACAGGAAACAACAAGTGTTGGAGAGGATGTGGAGAAAGGGGAACCCTATTCCACTGTTGGTGGGAATGCAAGTTTGTGCAGTCACTTTGGAAAACAGTGTGGAGATTCCTTAAGAAATTAAATATAGAGCTACCCTATGACCCTGCAATTGCACTACTGGGTATTTACGCCAAAGATACAGATGTAGTGAAAAGAAGGGCCATCTGTACCCCAATATTCATAGCAGCAATGGCCATGGTCGCCAAACTGGGAAAGAACCAAGATGCCCTTCAACAGATGAATGGATAGAGAAGATATGGTGCATATATACAATGGAGTATTATGCCTCCATCAGAAAGAGTGAATACCCAACTTTGTATCAACATGGACGGGACTAGAAGAGATTATGCTGAGTGAAATAAGTCAAGCCAAGAGAGTCAATTATCATATGATTTCACCTACTTGTGGAGCATAAGGAATAACACAGAGGACATGGGGAGCTTTAGAGGAGAAGGAAGTTGGGGAAAATTGGAGGGGGAAAGTAACCATGAGAGACTGAGTACTCTGAGAAACTAACAGAGTTTTGGAAGGGAGGGAGGTCGGGGGTTGGGTGAGCCTGGTCGTGGGTATTATGGAGAGCACATATTGCATGGAGCATTCAGCGTCATGCATAAACAATAAATTCTGGAGCACTGAAATGAAGTAAAATAAAATAAAATAAAATTAAATTAAATAAATCTTTCATGCCAAAACTAAATGTAGGGGGAATTACTATTATGGGTGAGTGTGTTTCCAGATCATTCTATCATTGTGGTATTTTCTGTCCTTGGAATAGTTCTATTTACATCATTCAGTAAGTATTAGTACATGATAGGATAATTCTCCAGGGCATGTATTCCTCTAACAGTTTTTCTGCTCTTTTACTTCTTTTCCCAATTTAAAAAAATACATAAATGTTAGAGTAAGATTGTTCATTCCCATCAAATATAAACTTCTGGAATTTCGAGTGCAATTCAACTGAATCTAAAGATCAAAATGAGCCTGAGCCTTATCCTTACCATATTGAGTTTTCTACTCTGTCATTATAGTCTTAGATTTTCTTTAATTATCATAATACTACTCTGAATATAGGACATTTTGTATGATACAGAGAGTATTTTATTTCTTATTGGGCAGATAGAATTGACTAATTGAAATGTGGATTGCAATGTTGGGGAGGCTCAGTCTAATTCTGTTCTCCCCAGGTTGGTGGGTACAGCCCTCAAAAAGTCTCATGGAAGCTCCTCCTTCAGGTCCAGACCTGAACTCTGTTTTTTGTTGTTGTTGTTGTTGTTGTTGTTTGTTTGTTTGTTTGTTTTCCAGCACGTCTAGTTTCCCAGAGTCAGCTCTGTGCATCCTTGAGGTGTTTGAGATACATCTCACTTTACCCTGGCATCATGGATTTCTCAAATTTGGCTGCCTTGACAGCTCCAGACTTTTTTGTTGTGATATTGTCAAAAGTTCTGCTGGTTCCATTTATTTGGAGTTTCAAATTCTTACTCTCAGAAGATATACAAAATAGAGCTATTTGTCTTTTTTTTTAAGATTTTATTTATTTATGTCAGAAAGAGAGCAGGAGCGAGCACAGGCAGACAGAGTGGCAGGCAGAGGCAGAGGGAGAAGCAGGTTCCCTGCTGAGCAAGGAGCCCGATGTGTGACTCGATCCCAGGACGCTGGGATCATGACTTGAGCCGAAGACAGCCGCCCAACCAACTGAGCCACCCAGGCGTCCCTGTCTTTTTTTTCTTATACATAACTACCCAGATATTTTATATCTGTTAAATCCATTTCTAATATAACATTATAAGTCAACTCTAATAATACTTTTTTTAAAAAATCACCCGTAATATTTGTCAGGTTTTGATATCTATGTTGTACTCATGCCAAAAAATTTTTAAAAAGTTCTTTTTCATATATTCTACAATACTTCATGCAGTTTAGGGTTATTTGTTTGTTTTGTTTTTTTTTTTTAAAGAATTTATTTAGTTCCCCTGTGGACTTTCCTGGTGTCTTTCCCCTGTGAAAAATCCCTTGTGGGATTTTCTTTAACTATTATTTTCCTAGTCTTTCTTTGGCATTGGTCTCTTTCAATTTTCTGTCTCTATGGGGATAGATTTTGAGGAGAATTATTTATAATATTAACATATTTAGAAAAAAGACTTTAAAAGAATTTGTTATGTATCTCACCTAGGTTTTCAAATGTATCTGCATAAAACTGTGCAAATGATAATTTGGTATGGACTAATTAATCTCCCTCCTGCAATTTTGTAAAACTGAATGAATCAGATTTGGTTTGGGTCTTACCAGTTATTCAAATAGGTAAGACAGGCCGTGAGGCCAAGAACACAGGTTCTTCTCACCTCTCAACACTTGAGCAAGTCTTACTAAATACCACAGTCTCCTTTCAGTCCCACACTAGTAACTCAAGGAGAAGAGTATCTTCTTACTCAGGATAAAATTGGACTAGCAGGAGGGGCCTTAAGTGGAAGACATCTACAGCCAGTTGTTTGGCTACCTCACTGAGGTCCACTGGCAGCAAAGACAGTACTGTGGTAGAGGCGACATTGTTCCAAATGAATTATCATTAAATTGATATTTCCTTGAGGATGCCTCACCAAAGACCAGGAAGGAGAGAAAGAGGACAAAACCAAAGTAAATTCTATTTGTATTTAGTCTCCAATAAGGAATAGATGACAGTAAATTATGTTGCTACAGCTTGAATCATTCCTATGTTACATCAAGGTCTTAAAACATCAATCTGTAATATTCCACATGTTCAGTAGAGAAACTATATTGACATAATACTTGTAAGAAACAGGTTCTTGAATTTGTCTAAAAATAGCATATTGTGAATTAAATTAATTTTTCAAGGCTAGCAGAATATTTTTACTTTGCTTAGAAATCTGTGACTAGGTTATTTGGGTCACATCAATGTTAAAATGAATATCAAATAGTTTATGATGGTAGGTCTGGAGGATGGCTATTTACTTGGCTGTTAAATAGCATAAGGCCTTATAGCATTGATGAGGGAGCAGATGGCTAGCTGAAGACAAAGCAGAAGC
>RCUC01000686.1:0-14597 GCA_003697995.1 Taxidea taxus jeffersonii | reverse complement strand
CTGTCCTCTCTGTAAGAGCTATTGCACTTGGACATAAACAGTGTGTTTGGAAGGGAATTTAGGCTAACAATTATTAGAAAAAAGGAAAGAAAGCCATTAATGACAACACAGAATCAATTAGGGCAGAAGTGAAAGCCTCCATGGAAGAAGTGAAAAATGCTATAAATGAGTTCTAAACTAATATAAATTATCTCACAGCTAGGGTAACCTTGGCGGAAGATATAATTAGTTATCTATAGGACAAACTGGTAGAGAAAAGGCAGTATGTGGAGGCCTTGAACAAACATCTTAGAATCCATGAAAACAGAATTAGGGAAATAAAAAATAAGGCCATGAAATGTTCCTACATCAAAATTATTGGAATACCTGAGGTAGAGGGGAAAGAAAGAACGCTAGAAGATATAGTTAAACAAATTCTCTGTGAAAACTTACCAGTCTGGGGAATGGAACCAGGGTCCATGTCCTAGAGGCAGAAAGGTCACCCCACAGGATTATAATATCTAGTACCTATACTATCTAACCTCGAGACACTTCAGTGTGAAACTGATGAAGCATAATTTTAGACAGGAACTCTTGAGGAAAGCTAAGGAGAAGAGATTACTTGTATACAGAGGAAGGCCCATCAGAATAATGTCAGACCTGTCCACAGAAATCTGGCAAGCCATAAAGGGGTGGCAAGACTTATTCAGGGCACTAAATCAAAAGAACATGCACCGAAGACACTTTATCCAGCAAGCCAGACACTCAAAATGGATGCAGAGATAAAGACCTTCCAATATTGGCAAGGTTTAAAAGAGTATGTGACCACCAAGGCAGCACTACAAGAAATATTAAGGGGGGTTGTATAAAAGAAGACAAACCCAAGAGTGTCATAGAACAGAAATATATGGAGACAACCTATAGAAAAAAGCACTCTACAGGCAACACAATGTCAATAAAAGCATATCTCTCAATAATCATTCTCAACATGAATGACCTAAAAGCTCCCATAAAATGTCACAGTGTTGAAGATTGGATAAAACAACAGGACTCATCCATATGCTGTCTACAAAGAGACCCATTTTGAACTGAAGGATACATCCAGACCAAAAGTGAAGGGAGGGAGAAGCATCTTTCATGCCAATAGGCCTCAAAAGAAAGCTGGGGTACCTATTCCCATATCAGGTAAATTAGATTTTCAACCAAAGACTGCAGACAGAGATACAGAAGGACCCTGCATCATTAATTAAAAGGTCTATCCACCAAGAAGATATAACAATTGTAAATATTTTTGGCCCCAATGTGGGAGCAGCCAACTACATAAAACAACTGTTAATCAAGAGAATGAGTCATATTGATTTGAATAGAGAAATAGTAGGTGATCTTAATATGACACTCTGTAATAGACAGATCATCCGAGCAGAAATCAATAAAGCAATAAGAACATTGAATAACACATTGGACCAGATGGACCTCATACATACACACCTAACATTCCACCTTAAAACAACAGAATACCCATTCTTCTCGAGTGTAGATGGAACTCTCTCCAGAATAGACCACATACTGGGTCACAAATCAGGACTCAAATGGTACCAAAAGACTGAGATTATTCCCTGCATATTCTCAGACCATAGTGCTTTGAAACTGGAACTCAACCACAATAAAAAGGTTGCAAGAAATTCAAATACCTGGAATCTAAAGACCACCTTGATTAAGAGTGTTTGGATCAACCAGGAAATCAAGAAGGACTTAAAAATTCGTGGGAACCAGTGAGAATAAAGACACTTCAATCCAAAACCTACGGGATACAGCAAAAGTTGACCTAAGGGGAAATACACAATCACCCAAGCCTCTCTCAAATAAAATGACAAATCCAGAATACATCAGCTTTCATTACATTTAATAACGGGAGAATCAACAACAAATTAAGCCAAGCCCACACACAAGAAGGGAAATAATCAAGATCACAGGAGAGACCAGTGAGATACAAACTAGAGATACAGTAGAAAGCATCAACAAGTCTAGAATATGTTTTAAAAAAATAATATGAACAATAAACCATTTGCCGACTAATTAAAAAAAAGAGAGTACCCAAATAATAAAATTATGAATGAAAAGGGAGAAATTATGACTAACACGAAGAAAAGAAATATATATATATATATATATATTTCAGAAATTATTATCAACAGGTGTATGTCAATAAATTAAGCAACCTAGATGAAATGGATGCATTTCTGGTAACCTATAAACTTCCAAAACTGAATCAAGAAGAAATTGACAACCTGAATAGATGAATATCTAGTAACGAGATTGAAGCAGAGTTCAAAAACCTCTCAAAAAACAAAAGCCCAGGACCTGACAGATGACCTGAGGAATTCTTCAAAACCTTTCTAGAAGAAATAATACCTTTCCTCCTGAAGCTGTTAAAAAAAAAAAAAAAAGAAGAAGAAGAAGCAGAAGGAAACGTTCCAGACTATTTTTATGAAGCCAGCATTACCCTGATCCACAAACCAGGCAAATAACCCACCAAATGAGAGAATTTCTGAACAATATCCATGATGAATTTGGATTCAGAGTCTCAACAAATCCTAGCTAATTGTAACAAACAGTACATTAAAAAGATTATCCACCAGGACTAGGTGGGATTTTTGCATGGGATGCAGGTGTGGTTCAATATTCGCAAATCAAGCAATGCGATAGAACAAATCAATAAGAGAAGAGAGAAGAACCATATTGTCCTCTCAACTGATGCAGAAAAAGCATGTGACAAGATACAGCATCCATTCCTGATTAAAACACTTCAAAGTATAGGGATAGAGGGAATATTTCTCTACTTCATAAAAGCTGTCATTGAGAAAACAGTGAATATCATCCTCAATGGGAAAGAGCTGACAGTCTTCCCTTTGATATCAGGAACACAAGGATGCCCACTTTTATTGCTCTTGTTCAACAAAGTATTAGAAGTCCTAGCAACAGCAATTATATAGCAAAAAGACATAACATTTATTCAAATTGGCAATGATGAAGTGCAACTATTTCTCTTCACAGAGAACATGAAACTATATATGAAAAACCCAAAAGACTCCACATCCATAGGTCTAGAGCTCATACAGTAATGTGGCAGGATACAAAATCAATGTACAGAAATCAGTTTCTTTTTTATACAATAGCAATCACAGAAATGGAAATTAGAGAATCAATTTCATTTACTATAGCACCAAGAACCATAAGGTACCTGGGAATAAACTTAATTAAAGAAGTAAAGGATCTGTACTCAGGAAACTAGAGAACACTCAATGAAAGAAATTGAAGCAGACACAAAAAGATTGAAAGCCATTCCATGCTCATGAATCAGAAGAATAAAAATTGCTAAAATATCTATATTGACTAGAGCAATCTATAATTTCAATGTCGTTCTGATCAAAATTCCAAAAGGACTTTTCAAATAGCTGGAAGAAAAAAATCCTAAAATTTGTGTGGAACCAGAAAAGACTACAAATTGCTAAGGAAATGTTAAAAAAGAAAAACAATACCGGGGGCATCACGTTGCCCAATTTTAAGCTTTACTACCAAGTTGTGGTCAGCAAGATAGCATGGTACAGGCACAATAACATACATGTAGATCAGTATAACAGTGTAGAGGGCCCATGTATGGGCCCTCAACTCTGTGGTCAAATAATCTGCGAGAAAGCTGAAAAAACTATACAGTGAAAAAGACAGTCTCTTCAATAAATTATGCTGGGAAAATAGGACAGCTATGTTTAGAAGAATGAAATTTAACCATTATCTTACTCCATACACAAAGATACACTAGAAATGGATAAAAGGCCTCAGCATGAGGCAAGAATCCATTCAAATCCTAGAAGAGAATAAAGGCAGTAACTTCTTCAACATTGTACACAGCGACTTCTTTCAAGATATGTCTTCAAAGTCAAAGGAATCAAAAACAAAAAATTAATTTTGGGGACTTCATCAAGAGCAACAGCTTCTGCACAGCAAAGGAAACAGTCAACAAAACAAAGAGGCAACCCACAGAATGGGAGAAGATATTCACAAATGAGAGTACAGACAAAGGGCTGATATCCCGAATATATTAAAAAACTCCTCAAACTCAACACCCATAAAATAGATAAACACGTCAAAAAATGAGCAGAAGACATGAACAGACACTTCTCCAAAGAATACAAACAAATGGTTAACAGATGTATGAAAAAAGTATATCATCATTAGCCATTAGGGAGATTCAAATCAAAGCCACATTGAGATACCACCTTACATCAGTTAGAATGGTGAAAATTAACAAGACAAGATACAACATGGGTTGGAAAGGATGTGGAGGAAGGGGGCACTCTTACACTGTTGATGGGAAGGCAAATTTGTGCATCCAGTTTGCAAAACAGTGTGGAGATGCCTTAAGAAATTAAAAGTACAGCTTTAGGGCACCTGGGTTTCTCAGTTGTTAAGTGTCTGCCTTAGTTCAGGTCATGATCACAGGATCTTGGGACTGAGCCCCACATCAGGCTCTCTGCTCAGCAGGAAGACTGCTGCTCCCTCTCCTATTGCCATTGCTTGTGCTCTCTCTATATATAGCTCTATCTCTGTCAAATAAATAAATAAAATCCCTAAATTTAAAAATAATAAACAAAAATAGAGTTTCACTTGACCCTGCAATTGCACTTTTGGGTATTTACCACAAAGATACAGATGTAGAGAAAAGAAGCACCCTCTGTTCCCCAATGTTCATAGTAGTAATGGCTATAGTCAAAAAACTGTGGATAGGACCCTTTAATGTGGACTGTGGATGATACCCTTTAATGAATGAATGGATAAGGAAGATGTGGTCCATATATTCTATGGAGTATTATGCCTCCATCAGAAAGGATGGATACCTAACTTTTTTATCAACATGAACAGGACTGGAAGAGATTATGCTGGGTGAAATAAGTTAAGCAGAGAGTCAACTATCATATGGTTTCACTTATTTGAGGAACATAAAGAATAATACGGAGGACATGGGGAGAGAGGAGGGAGTTGGGGGAATTTGGAGGGGGAGATGAAACATGAGAGACTGTGGATTCTGAGAAACAATTGGAGAGTTTTGGAGGGGTGGGGGGATGTTGGGTGAGCCTGGTGGTGTCTATTTTGGAGGGGATGTATTGCATGGAGCACTGGGTGTGGTGCATAAACAATGAATTCTGGAACACTGAAAAGAAATTGAAAAAAAATAAAGAGTCTGGTTTATTGTCTCTTTTTTTTTCTTTATTTGTCCATTGGTTTCTTAAATTCCATAAATGAGTGAAATCATTTGTTATTTGTCTTTTCATGACTGATGGATTTCACTTAGCATTACATTCTCAAGCTCTCTCCCACATTTAGTTGGGGTCAAGATTTCATTCCTGCTTATGGCTGAGTAAAATGTCATGGGGCACATGGAGGTAGATGGTGGTAGAGTAAGGGAACTCCAGTCTTGTTTTGAGCCTTGAACAGAATTGGGAGATTATCAAATCAGTCTATACATGGCATAATATGACCAGAAGCCTACAGATTAAACTTAAAATCTAAAGAGACAAGTCACATGGGATATGGAAGAAGTGTGGAGATGTGGATTAGGGCCATATTAGATGGTTGAGTTTGCAGAGCTATGGCCAAAGAGAAAGGCACATGAGAGAAGAGCACACTGGAAACCCAGGAGAATTATTATCTAATGCCATTCCTGTGAAAATGAGATGGACTGAATGACATGAGTTCTTGCAACCAGCGTGGTTTAAATCCCTGAGTTTTAAGGTGAGCATGCTTGGCTAACCTAGAGTCCAGAAAACACTATTGTTTCTGGAGAGAACACAGGCCAACAACCAGGTGGAAACAGACACTATGGAAACAAGAGATAGAGACAATACTTGGAGACACACTGGGAAGATATTTGTTCTCGGAGTGCATCCCTGATAGGGGATACTTCTATGGGGGGTAAATAAACATTGGGCTCTCCCACTAGCAGCATACATACTGACTACCTGACAAAATTAAGGCAGTGAGGACACTGGCTGCCAAACTTACCAATATGAAATCCCATTCCCTGCACTCTATCGGGACCCCTTTCTTTTTTTTTTTTCTTTTTTTTTTCTTTTTAATTATTTTTTAAAGTTCTTTTCAGTGTTCCAGAATTCATTGTTTATGCACCACACCTACTGCCCTTTCAATATGTGCTCTCCATAATACCCACAACCAGGCTCAACCAACTTCTCACCCCTGCCCCTTCAAAACACTTGAATTGGTTTTAGAGTCCATAGTCTCTCAAGGCTCGTGTCCCCCTCCAATTTCCCCCAACTCCCTTCTCCACTCATTCTCCCGATGCCCCGCTCTTGTTATTCCTTTTGCTCCGCAAATAAGTGAAACTATATAATAATTGACTCTCTGTTTGACTTATTTCACTCAGCAAAATCTCTTCCAGTCCCGTCCATGTCGATAAAAAAGTTAGATATTCATCCTTTCTGATGGAGGCATAATACTTCATAGTATATATGGACCACATCTTCCCTATCCATTTGTCCATTGAAGGTCATTGTGGTTCTTTCCACAGTTTGGCAGCTATGGTCATTGCTGCCAAGAACATTGGGGTACAGATGGCCCTTCTTTTCACTACATTTGTATCTTTGGAGTAAATTCCCTGTAGTGCAATTTCAGGGTCATATGGAAGCTCTATTTTTTTTTTTTAATTTCTTAAGGAATCTCCACGCTGTTTTCCAAAGTGGATGCACCAACTTGCATTCCCACCAACAGTGTAAGAGGGTTCCACTTTTTCCACATGCTTTCCAACACACATTGTTTCATGTCTTGCTAATCTTGGCCATTCTAACTGGTGTAAGGTGGTATCTCAATGTGCTTTTGATTTGAATCTCCCTGATGGGTAGTGATGGTGAAAAATTTTTCATCTGTCTGTTAACCATGTGTATGTTTTCTTTGGAGAAGTGTCTGTTCATGTCTTCTGCCCATTTTTTTTTTTTTTTTGACATGGTTATCTATTTTGTGTGTGTTGAGTTTAAGAAGTTCTTTTTAGATCCTGGATATCAGCCCTTTGTCTGCATTGTCATTTGTGAATATCTTCTTCCATTCCGTGGGTTGCCTTTTTGTTTTGTTGACTGTTTCCTTTGCTTTGCTGAAGCTGTTGCTCTTGGTGAAGTCCCCAAAATTTATTTTAGCTTTTGTTTCTTTTGCTTTTGGAGACATATATTGAAAGAAGTTGCTGTGTACAATGTTGAAGAGGTTACTGCCTATGTTCTATTCTAGGATTCTGATGGACTCCTGTCTCACATTGAGGTCTTTTATCAATTTTGAGTTTATCTTTGTGTATGATGTAAGAGAATGTTTGAGTTTAATTCATCTACTCATAGCTGTCCAATTTTCCCAAAACCATATAATGAAGACACTGTCTTTTTTCCACTGTATATTTTTCCCTGCTTTGTCGAAGATTATTTTACCATAGAGTGGAGGTTCCACATCGGGGCTCTCTATTCTGTTACACTGCCCAATGTGTCTGTTTTTATGTCAGTACCATGCTGTCTTGGTGATCACAGCTTTGTAGTAGAGCTTAAAATCAGGCAACGTGATGCCACCAGTTTTGATTATTTTTTCCCAATATTTCCTTAGCAATTCGGGGGTCTTTTCTGATTCTGATTTTAGGATTGTTTGAACAGCTCTTTGAAAAATGCCAGTGGAATTTTGATCATAATGACATTGAAAGTATATATTGCTCTAGGCAGTATAGACATTTTAACAATGTTTCTTCTTCCAATCCATGAGCATGGAATGGACTTCCATCTTTTTGTGTCTTCTTAAATTCCTTTCATGAGTGTTCTGTAGTTCCTCAAGTACAGATCCTTTACCTCTGTGGTTAGGGTTATTCCCAGGTATCTTATGGTTTTTGGTGCTATACTACATGGAATCGATTCTGTAATTTCAGTTTCTGTAATTATATTGTTAGTGAATAAGAAAGCAACTGATTTCTGTACATTGATTTTGTATCCAGCCACATTGCTGAATTGCTATACAAGTTGTAGTAGTATGGGGGTGGAGTCTTTTGGGTTTTTCATATAAAGTACCATGTCATCCTGCGAAGAAAGAGCGTTTGACTTCTTCATTGTCAATTTGAATACATTTCATTACTTTTTGCTGTCTAATTGCTATTGCAAGGACTTCTAATATGTTGAACAATTGTGGTGAGAGTGGGCATCCTTGTAGTGTTCCCGATATCAAAGGGAAGGCTGTCAGTTTATTGAGCTTATTGTCAGCCAATTGAGGGTGATATTCACTGTGGGTTTTTCATAGATAGATTTTATGAAGTTGAGGAAAGCTCCCTATATGTCTATACTATGAAGCATTTTAATCAGGAACGAAAGCTGGATTGTGTCAAATGCTTTTCCCTGCATCAGTCGAGAGGACCTTGTGGTTCTTCTATCTTCTCTTCGTGATTGTTTCTATCACATTGATTGATTTGCGAATGCTGAATCACCCCTGCATCCCATGAATAAATTCCACTTTGGTGGATAATCTTCTCTTTTTTTTTAAATATTGTATTTATTTCAGAGAGAGAGAGATAGCATGAAATGGGGAAATGTCAGAGGGAGAAGCAGACAACCCATGGAGTTGGGAGCCCAATGTGGGACTCAATCCCAGCACTCTGGGATCATGACCTGAGCTGAAGACAGTTGCTTAACCAACTGAGCTACCCAGGCACCCTGGTGGATAATATTTCTAATGTACTGTTGTATCCTATTAACTAGAATCTTGTTGAGAATCTAAGCATCCATATTCTTCAGGGATATTGGTCTGAAATTCTCTAAGGTGGGGTCTAACCTGAGTTGGGAATCAGGGTAATGCTGGCTTCATAAAAAGAGTCTGAAAGTTTTCCTTCTACTTCAATTTTTTGAAGCAGCTTCAGGAGAATAGGTATTATTTCTTCTTTGAAAGTTGGTAGAATTCCTCAGGGAATCCATCAGATCCTGGGCTCTTTTTTGGGGGAGGTTTTTGATCACTGCTTCAATCTTATCACTAGCTATCTGTCTACTCATGTTGTCAATTTCTTCCTGATTCAGTTTTGGAAGTTTACCGTTTTCCAGGAATGCATCCATCTTATCTTGGTTGCTTAAATTATTGGTATGTAACTGTTGGTAATGAATTCTGATGATTGTTTCTATTTTCTTGGTTTAGTTGTGATATCTCCCTTTTCATTCATAATTTTATTAATTTGGGTCTTCTCTCTTCTTTTCAATTAGTTTGGCCAATGGTTTATTGATCATATTGGTTATTTCTAAAAACCAGCTTCTAATTTTTATTGATGCATTCTGCTCTATATCTAGTTTCTATCTCATTGATCTCTGCTCTAATCTTGATTGTTTCCCATCTTGTGTGTGGGGTTGGCCTAATTTGTTGCTGATTCTCCAGTTGTTTAAGGTGTAAGGGGAACTTGTTTATTCTGGATTTTTTTTTTTTTTTTGAGGGAGGCTAGGTTGCCTATGTATGTCATCCTTAGAACCACCTTTGCTGTATCCCATAGGGTTTGGACAAAACTGTCTTCATTCTCATTATTTTTGATGAATGGTTTCAGTTCTTTCTTAATGTCCAGGTTGATCCAAGAATTCTTAAGCAATGTGGTCTTTAATGTCCATGTGTTTAAAATCCAAACTTTTTCTTCTGGTTGAGCTCCAATTTCAAAGCATTTGCGATCTGAAAATATGCAGAGAATAATCTCAGTCTTCTGTTTTCAGTTGAGACCTGATTTGTGACACAGTATGCGGTCTATTCTGGAGAAGGTTCCATGTACACTTGAAAAGAATGAGTATTCTGTTCTTTTAGGGTGGGATGTTCTGTGTATATGTATGGGGTCCATCTTGTCCAATATGTCATTCATGGTTCTTGTTTCTTTATTGAATTTCTGCTTGGATGATCTCTCTATTATCAAGAGTGATGTGTCAAGATCCCCTACTACTAATGTATCCATATCCATATTACTCTTTATCTTGATTAGCAGTTGTCTTATGTAGTTGTCTGCTTCTGTATTATAGGCATAAATATTTGCAATTATTATATATTCTTGGTGGAATGACCCTTTAAGAATGATGTAGTGTCCTTGTGTATCTCTGACTCCAGTCTTAACTTGAAAATCTAAATTATCTGATATGAGAATTACTACATCATTCTTCATTTGAAGTCCATTGACATGAAAGATGATTTTACCTCCCTTCACTTTCATACTGGATGTATCCTTACATTCAAAATGGGTCTCTTGTAGACAACATATGGATGGGTCCTGTCGTTTTATCCAATCTGCAACCCTGTGCCATTTTATGGGTGAATTTAGGCCATTCACTTTGAGAGTGATTATTAGCGATTATTGGGAAATACATTTTTATTGAAATCCTGTTTCCTGTGAAATATCTGTTTCTATAGATGGTCTCCATAAATTTCTGTTCAATTATATTCTTGTTTTTTTTCCCCTCTTTTATAGAACTGCCATTTATTTTTCTATAATGTTAGCTTAGTGGTCACATAATCTTTTAATCCTTGCCTGTTTTTGGAGCTCTTTATCTCTCCATCTATTTTGAATGGTGTCTTGCTGGATAAAGTATTCTTGGGTGTATGTTCTTCTCATTTACTGCCCTGAATATACCTTGACACCCCTTTATGTCTTGCCAGCTTATTGTGGGCAGGTCTGATGTTATTCTGATGGAATTTCCTCTGTACATAAGGAATGTCTTCCTCCTAGCTGCTTTCAAGAAATACTGTCTAAATTTATGATTTGTCATTTTCACAATAAGGTGTCTTGAGGTCTTTCTAGATTCTATGATCTTGGGGGGAGAACATTCTGCCTCTAGGACAGTAACACTTGTTCCATTCACCGGATTGGTGAAATGTTCATGGACATTTTTTTTGATTCTATCCTTTAGTCTTCTTTCTTTCTCCTTCCCCTCAGAGATTCCAATAATTCTGATGTAAGAATGTTTCGTGGCATCATTTAATTTCCCTAATTCTGTTTTCAGGGTTCTGATTTGTCTGTTCCAGGACTACTCTTGATTCTTTTTCTTTATCAGTTTGTCCTCTAGATCACTAATTCCATCTTCTGCCTCATTTATTCCAGGTGCGAGAATTTAAGTTTAATTGTAACTCATTGATAGCATTGTTAACATTTCCCTTTTGGCTTTCACTTCTGCCCTAGTCAATTCCATTTTGTCATTAAAGGCTTTCTCCAACCTAGCCATTTCCTGGATAATTGATAACTGGAATTTCCTTTCCAACATACTGTATATGTCCATATCCAATAGCTCTGATGGAGAGGTCAGTCTTTTAATTTTTACACTGTTAGGCATTCATCCTTCCAGTCATTTTGGGAGAGATGGATGAGGGAATGTGTAGCTGAATGTTTCAACCATAGTGCAGGTAAGGTGCACCTTGGGATACTTCTGAACAATTGGGAGTCCCCACTAAAAAGAAAAAAAAAAAGGAAAATAAAATAGAAAAAGAGATAGGGGGAAAAAAAAATAAAAGAGAAGACACAGCCCGAATGGGCCCCGAGCATAAGATTTATAAAGTATACAAACAAAAACAGACAAACAAAATCACTGACAAAAGTAAACGACAAATAAAAAAAAAAAAAAACGACCTAGCCAAAATGAACCTCAATTATAAGATTTATATACTACCAGACCAAAACAAATACACAGAGTCACTCACAGAAGAAAAAAAAAAAAAAAGATAGGAGGGTGGGTATAAATCCTCAGTGTGGGCAAGAAAGGTTATTTTGATTCTTCCTGGGTGTATCTTGATATCTTTGTTAAGGGACTCAACTTTTCAGAGATAAGAGGGATTAAAACTTCTCTGATGGGTAGTTTAACTGGGGAAAGAGGATACCTTGAAGTATATCTCTCTATAAATATTTAAAAAAATAGAAAAGAAAAAGAAAAACAGAGGCATATATATAAAAAAGCTTGAGTGATAATGTTATTATGGATTTTGTTGTACTGAATATATCATTGTTATAGTAAATAAGTTAAAAATTATTAAAATTTCAAAAGAACAGGAATAGTGGGAATGAATTAAAAATAAAAGATGCATCTATGACATAGTGGTTGTCCTCTTCTTTGTTTTGTTTTGTTTTTGTTTGGCTGACTTTTTGGGGTAGGAGCCTGCCCCATGGTTTTCCTGGAAGTCTTGCTAGGAGTCCTCCTGTCCCTATCAAGGGACTGGGCTCTTAGAAAACCAGATTTTCAGGCTTTTGTTCTCTGGAGGTTTTTTTTTCCCCTCCCCTTTGCAGTTTTGGCTGTTCTTTGGAGGTTTAGAGGAAAGCAAACTGCATCCAGACCTCTGTCTCAGAAAGAAGCCTCAGACTTTTCCCTTCTGGGTGCTCCAGAGCACATAAACTCCACCTCTGCCACCGGCAGAGAAGATCTCCATTCACAGCCTCAGGTGTCACAAGAGCTCATGCTTGAACCCTGGTGTTACCAAAAAACATGAGATATATTAGTCCAGAGGCCTGACATCCAGCGGCTGCCTCCACTGCAGCTTTCTGGGAAGGTCCAGACCACTGGATATGTCCCTTCCAGAGAGAGCACACATATTTTCATGCTGGTCCAGGTGTGTTCAAACTCTTCCCAGTCCTTTAGAGCGGTGGCTAGTGCTGCATGGATTTCTCTCAGGGGAGAGTGTGGAACGTGACTCAGACCCCATATAACTGCAGGCATGCAGAGTGGAAAAGTCTGTGGTTCTATAGAGCACTGGCTGGTGTGCACATCAGGCTCTCTCATGCATGCCACCTCCAAGATGCTTTCATGCATGCCAGAGGCTCAGAGACCAAATTCTGACTTCTTCGGTACACTCTCTCTGGCATAGCTCCAGTGGTGACCATCCTGAGTCTGTGGGCTTAAACTTGTGTCCCTAACCACCAAGTTCCATCAATTTCCCATTAAAGTATTTTACTCTTTTAGAGTGGTTTCAATCAGATTCCAAGTTAATGCTGGTCCCCAATCACAGAGCACTTGTGTATTGGGTATTATTTTCCAATGGGCCGCTTCTGGTGGTTCCCTCCAATTTTTGTTTATTTTTCTGATAACAATCCAAAGTTCCCAATCTGTGAACCTGTCCACTGGCATATTCTGCCTACATAGAGATCCAGAAGTTTATAATTCTAATCTCAGGCTGATGTAATGGGTGATCAAGGTGCTTTGGTAGAAAATCAGCTCACTTTAGGAGACCAGTTGAAACATTGCCTCCTATTTCTCCACCATCTTGCCTCTACCCCTCCGCCGTGGGACTGATTTCTCAGCCCACCTTGCTCAGTCCCAATAGAGCAGGCCCTCCCTTAGGAGACTAGATTAAAGACCTGCCAGCATCCTGTCCCCTGACCATAGAATTTTGAAGGCTTTATTTATTTATTTATTTATTTATTTATTCATTCATTCATTCATTTATTTATTTATTATTCATTCATTCATTCATTCATTCATTCATTTATTCATTTATTCATTTATTTTTTAGTTGGTGTCAAGTCTTATTTCACAGACAGACCAGAACTCACCCTGATAAACCTTACCATATTCAGGCCAGATACCAAACACTCCACACTGAAGACAAATGGAAACTCTGCATGTCAGTGGCCTGATGGACAGATGGGAGCAAGAACCCATTAGCAGAGTACATGCGACACACAACTGAGACCTCACGAAGTGCCAGGCCTTGGGCACTACGTTATCTCTTCTTCTTAAAGCCATTACCCTTGGGGGAAGGAAACATAATGGGCTTTTATAATACAGAAAAGAAGACAGAGATGTAGACAAAATGAAAAGATGGAAGAATCACTTTATCCCAAGTGAAAGAACAAAAAAAGATCATGGCTAGGCAATCTAAGTGAAACAGATACATGTAACATGCATGATGGAGGATTTAAAGCAGCAGCCAGGATACTCACTGGGCTTGAGAAAATGATAGAAGACATCAGGGAGATCACTACCACAGAGAAAAATTTGTTTAAAATATCTGATATGAATAGATTGGAAGCCAACTGGATGCAATGAACAGAAGGCTAGAAGGACCAGAGGATCAAATTAATAACCTAGAAAGCAAAGGATGGACAATAACGAAGCAAAAGAGAGAAAGAAAATATAGAACATGAGAATGGACTTAGGGAAATTACTGACTCCATCATATGTAATAACATGCATACTGTAGGAGTCTTGGAAGAGAGAGAAAAGATTATCAGAATTTATTTGAGGACATCATAGCTGAAAACTTCCCTCATCTGGATGAAAAAACAGAGATCCAAATTCAGAGGCACAGAGGACTCCCATCACACCAGAAGTAAGCCAAAACAAGACATGCTGTAGTTAATTCTTCAAAATCTAGCAATACAGATTTCTTTTTAAAGTAGCAAGACAAAAGAAGCCCTTGGCTTACAGAGAAGACCCACATGCTAACTGCACATTTCTCAAGAGAAGGTGATGATGTGATATATTCAAAGTGCTGCATGGGGGAAGTGTACAGTCATGAAAATGCTATGCAGCAAAATTGCACTCAGAATAGAAAGAAAGCTGAAGAGGTTCCCAGACTTACAAACCCTTGAGGAATTA
>ML093132.1:3551-54416 GCA_003697995.1 Taxidea taxus jeffersonii | reverse complement strand
ATCGATACCCGGAACCAATACCAGGAACTGCTGGGATGTTTGGAACTCTTGGGGCATTTAGAACTGCTGGGGCGTTTATTCCCGGAATAAAGTCCGTAGATGTAAACAACAATATGGCACCCAGGCAACATGGAGTCGCTCTGGCTAAGCAGGCCCTAATAGTTAAACAGATTTTAACATTAAATCAGCCCTAACATTCCCCCCTTTTCCTTGGAGAATAGTCAATTCTTTGACTCTTCAGCCAATTCTATGTCCTCCTGTTGTAAGGGGTTATATTGAGTTTGTAGGACTAACATTTTTATCACCCCAATTCTTTTATGTACAAATGACATTAGGGCATTAATAATGCAGGGGCCAAAAAGTAGTATTAGTAATAGTAAAACCAGGGGAGCTGTAATTGCTGATATTAGGGAAGTCCAATTGAACAAACTTTCATATCATCCCAGGGAGTTCCTGTGTTGTTGTTTGTGTTCATATACCCAGAAGCAGCATTACTCTACCAGGGCTACACGAACCCCCCTCTTTTTCTAGGGATAGTATGCCAATCCCTCTTCTATTTTTCAGTACTACTTCAGCTAAAGAGCTCAAAGAATCAGTTAGCTTGTCCTTTATTAAAGCTATGGTTCCTATTGCTGTGGACCCTGCTATTCCTGACACAACTAGTGCTGGAATTAGGATGGGAATTGCACGCTTTGTCTGTTCTATCCCTGCAGTAAGATATTGGAATCCCTCAGGTCCTCCATAGGATGACAGTAAACAGTCCCTTCCAATAAGGCTCCAAGTTTCCCATTTGGTGGTGGCCTATCCAAACCAAGTCTCCAGGTTAGTGAGAATGTGGTTCCTCCTCTGTCTCCATCTCAGTGTAGGCAGCTCAGATCCCTGTGTAGGCTTTTTTTTTTAAGATGGACTGTAGTGCCTGCAGTGACAGGAGTATAGACTGATCAATCATTTCTGTCAGGGCAACCTCTGGTAGCTGTGGGCAGAGTGGATGGTGGTCTCCCGAACATTATTTCAATGTGGTAACCTTGTTTAAGGAGAGTGTAGGTTGCGCCCTATGGAGGGTGAAGGGAAGGAGATCCACCCATCACCACCAGTTTCCATCACCACCAGAATTAACTTTGTCAAGGTCTCTTTAAGAGTCTGGTTCATTCTCTCTACTTGTCTGGAGCTCTGGGCCTGGTAGGCACAGTGTAGTTTCCAGTTAGTGGCCATGGCCTTGGCCAATGCCTGTGAGACTGAACTCACAAATGCAGGGCCATTGTCTGACCTTATTGCGAGAGGCAACCCAAACCTAGGAATTATTTTTTCTAGTAGCTTTTTGGCCACTGTTCCTGCCATTTCATGTTAGGTGGGGAAAGCCTCTACCCAGCCTGAACATGTATCCACAAAATTTAACATATACTTGTGCAGATATTTTCCCCATTTCATCTCTGTAAAGTCCACTTCCCAATAAGCTTCTGCTTCCCTACCTCTTTCTCTTTTCCCTCTTTCCATCCTAGTTACTCCTGTGATTACATCCTGACATTGAGCACATCTATCAATCACATTCTGCGACATATGCCCTAATTTAGATACCTGAAACTGCTTGCCCACAAGCTCCTTAACTTGTGTATTCCTAAATGAGTGCTCTGATGTATTTAGCTTATAATTTTTTCCTAGTCCTCGAGGAAGAATTACCTTTCCTGTTTTAGTTTTAGCCCAGTCTCATTCATAGTCTAATTTAGTCCATTTTTGTAAATATTTTAAATCTTCCTCTGAATAGTCTGGTTTTTCTGGCAGGGCTGGAGCCAGGAGTGCAACCAGTTCTTGCATCATTTTTCCGGTTGCTTGTTTTGTGGCTCAATCTGCTAATTGGTTTCCTTTTGAAACCCTTTTTGTGCCCCGGGCAATGCATAACAGCCACCTCTTTTGGGTCCCAAATAGCCTGGAGAGCCAATATTTCTTCTCTGTTTCAAATTCCTTTTCCTTCTGCTGTTAATATGTCCCTTTCTCTATAAATAGCCCCATGTATACTGAGAGTAGCAAAGGTGTACCTGCTATCCATATAGATGTTGGCAGTCTTACACTTGGCCATCTGCAATGCCTTGGTGAGTGCAATTAGCTCCACTTTTTGTGCTGAATTTTCATGTGGCAGGATTGCCTTCCAGAGCTCCTGCTCAGGAGAAACCACTGCAGCCCCCACATACCTCTTTCCAAAGGATATGTAGATACTCCTGTCTGTGAACAGAGTCATCTCTGAATCCAGGAGGGGGGTGCCTCTGAGATCTGGCCTTATTCCTGTGATCTGGGTTAGTACCTTCCCGCAGTTGTGTGGGTGGTTAGCCAGCTCCTCTGGCAGCAATGTGGCTGGATTTAGCACCACCTGGGGCTGGAAAGTCACTTTTGGTTCATTGAGGATGAGGGCTGGATACCCCATCACTCGGATGTTTGTAATCCACTGGTCTGGTGGGGTCTGTAAGAGGTCCCCGATAGCGTGAGTGGTGGTCAAAATGAGATTTTGACCCAACTTACATTCTTGACCAAGGGCCATGGGCAGCAATTATGCAGAGGCAAGTGGGGAACCCAGCTGCTACTGGATCTAGTTTAGGCTACTGGCCTCTGCCAAGCCCCCAGAGTCTGAATCAAAACTCCTTTGGCCACTCCTGCCTTTTCATTGACATACAAGTGGAAGGGCTTGGTGACATCTGGGATGGCCAGTGCTGGGGCACTCAGTAAGGCTGTTTGTAATTCCTGAAATGCTCCTTCTGCCTCAGCTATCTATTCTACTGTAGTGAGTCCTCCCTTGGTCAGTTTGTAGAGAGGTTGGGAACTGTGGTATCCACAGTCTGCAATAGCCCACCATCCCAAAAAACTCCCTCACTTGGGGCGTGGTGGGGTGGGGGTATCGGGTAATCACCTGTTTTCTGGACTCAGACAGTGAACATATTCACTCATGGAGATCAAAGCCTAAATAAGTGGCATGGCTCTGACAGAGCTGTGCTTTATTTGCTGACACCTGATACCCTTTTTCCTGTAGTCTGCAAGAGAGCTCTCATCCTCTGCAAGCATGACTCATAGTCCTCAGCAGCTATTAGCAAGTCATCAACATACTGTAACAGAGTGACTCCCGGGTTGGAGGTTCTGTACTCACACAAATCCTTGAGTAGGGCCTCATTGCAGATAGTGGGTGAATTCTTGAACCCCTGAGGAAATCTTATCCAGGTGAGCTGGCCCTGGAGCCCTTCCTGTGGGTTGGACCACTCAAAGACAAAGGGAGGTTGAGATTCCTTTGCCAGAGATATGCAGAAAAATGCATTCTTGAGATCTAAGACAGTATATACAGTTCTTTTGGGGCCCAGGAGGGAGAGTAGGGTATAGGGGTTAGGCACCATCTGGTGGATATCTTAAACCCATTTGTTGACATCCCACAAATCTTGAGTGGGTTGGTACTCCTCAGTCTTGACCTTTTTGACGGGCAGCAAAGGTGTGTTCCATGGAGACTTGTAAGGACTAGGATCCTATCTCCTTGGAGGCAGTTAATGTGTTTTCTGATCCCTTTCTTTGCTTCCCAGGGGAGGGAGTACTCCCGGACATGAACAGCTGTGGCTGTCACTTTTAACTCTATCACTACTGGGGGCTGTCCCTTGGCCAGGCCACGGGGCTTCCCTTCTGCCCAGACTCTGGAAACTCAACCTGTAGTGTTTGGAGAAGGCTTCCTCCCCCGTCTCCTCTGGTTCTGAGACTGGCTCATAAAGGAGGTGCTCATCTATTGCTGCCACAAGCATCTGCACCATGGGCTGTCCCAAAGTCACAGTCATGTCTCCTTCTGAGAACTGAATGCCAGCCCATAGTTTGTGGAGGAGATCTCTTCCCATCAGGTTATATGGGGCATTAGGGAGGACCAAGAATCAATGTTTGATTATTCCCAAAGCCAAAGTTAAAGTTCTTTCTGTTGTCTATTTATGTCTTTCTGTGCCATTTTCCCCTTGTACCCAGACTTCCTCTCCAGATAGTTTTTCCATAGGCTTTAGTAATGATGAAAATTTGGCTCCCGTGTCCACCAAAAAATCAAATGATTTCCCCTTCACCTCAATTTTAGCCCGAGGTTTGGGGAGGGGCTCTGAACCATGTCCCCTTTAGTCTTTGATGGCCAGCATTGCCATCTTCTTTCTAGGGCACTCCCTGCCCCAGTGTCCTTTTTCCTCAAAGTAAGAACACTGATCTGAATCTAAGGCTTCCCACCTGATTTCTCTGTGCTTAGCCTTTTCTTTCCACTGACCTTCTCCTACCTGTCTTTTCACTTTTCACTGACCTCTTTCCCCCGTCTCCTTCCCGCCTCATGTAATGCCAAAACTTTAACTACTTTTCTAGTCTGTTTTTCATCTTCTTGTGTATCCCTGTTGTTAAACATCTTTTCTGTTATTCCCACTAACTCAGTCAGATTCTTCCCTTCAAATCCTTCAAGTTTCTGAAGTTTCCTCCTTATATCTGTGGCTGACTGACTAGCAAAGGCAAAATTTATTGCCTTCTGATTTTTGGGGACCTCAGGGTTGATTGCACTATACATTTTATAGACTTCAATAAGCCTTTCTAGAAAAACCCTCAGAGGCTCACCCTTACCTTGAGTCACCACACTAATTTTAAATAAATTTATGGGTTTCCTCAGAGCTGCATGGAGGCCTCCCAGCAGAGCCTGGCAGTAGAAATGTAGGCTCTCCTTACCTTCATTGGAGTTTGGATTCCAGTCGGCATGGGGGGGGTGTTTCTTTAGGCAGTAGCCCTCCATTCATTGGGGATCAAGGTCCTGGCCAGGTCTCTCATTTATCACCTTATGGGTCTCTAGCATAATTCGATCTCTCTCTTCCGCATTAAAGAGGGCCATAAGGAGATTCTGAATAACCACTCAGGTGGGCTGGTGGGTAAGAAAGATAATCTCCAAAAGACTAATTAAATTTTGTTAGTAGGGTGAAGGTGAGACTTGAGCCATGATGGTGGCTCTTCCACCAGGTATCGCCAGACCATGATGTCCTTCTGGTGGCCATCCTGTAGAGAAAGTGGGCCACTCCAACTGCCAGTGTCTTTAGCTTTCCTGGGTAAACCTTGTCACCTGACTGGGTGGCTTTATCTTGAAAATCCTTGAAATGCTGGAGGACAAGACTTAGGGGTGTCACAGGTTCCTCACTCCCTGCTTGCCCCATTTCTTCAAACACAACAAATAGCACAACAGACAACAAAAAGACAGGACAAAGACAACCACAGACCCAGAGGCCCTTCCTTGACCAGATATCAAGTCTTAGGGTGTGCAAGATATGATCCCAACTCAAAAACACAACCATCCCCTAGTGGGGATTTTCTTGGCCCTCTGACCCCCTAGGGGGACTTGAACTCCCTGGTTATCTACCAGTGGAGGGATGGGGTGTCCCCGCATCCACTCCAGCCCTGAGTAGCAATACTGTGTCTAGTTTCTCCCCATGGGCCACACTCCTGGGGCTCCACATACATAACAGGATCTTTCAGAACAGGATCTTGGGATCTTTCCTCTGGAGGCTTTTCCCAGAAATTCTGATGCTGGCTCAGTTCTCAGTCATTTGATCCCAGACAAGCCCCCATGATCAAAAGAGCAAGACTGATACAAAGCAAAGGTTAGGCAAAGCTTTATTTTCACACTAGGCATCAGAAACTGACTGACTGGTTGGGGTCGCTTCAGAAGAGAACGACCCCGTCCCAATCTTGCAGGATCATTTTATAGTGCATAACCACAGACATCAAGGTATGTGGCTTCTATTGTTAGGGTGTTTATTCCCAGAACTGACACCAGGAACTGCTGGAGAGTTTATTCCCAAAATGAAGTCTGTGAATGTCAACAACAATATGGCTATCTAGGCAATATGGAGTCACTCTGGCTAAGCAGGCCCTAATAGTTAAGCAGGTTTTAACATTAAATCGGCCCTAACAACAGGAGCTCCTGCTTGTACCCTATTGTTACAAAAACCATGAGAAGTACTAGTCCAGAGAGCTGGCTTCCAGTGACTGCTCCCCCCTCGGCTATCTGGGCTTGTCTATACTGCTGGAGAAATCCCAACCAGAGATAGCACACTGAGATTTTTCCCATTGGCCGGGACTTGGAGTTTCAGACTCTTGGATTGTCCTAGAGAGCACTGGCTAGTACCTGCACAGACTTTTCTCAGGGGAGGGTGTGGAGTGCAACTCAGACCCTGGTCTTGCAGCAGGTGGGCAGAGTGCAAAAGCCTGTGGTTTTAGAGAGCACTGGCTTGCTTCCCTACCAGACTCTCTCATGTGCACTGACACCAAGAGGCTTTCACGTGGGTTGGTAACTCAAGGACCAATGCCTGATTTCTTTGCCCCACTCTCTCTGGATCAGCACTAGCAGTGGCCATCCTTAGTCAGTGAGCTTAAGCCTCTGTCCTTACTCGCCCTATTCCACCAATTTCCCCTTAAGATCTTTTGCTCTTTTTGAGTACTTTCAACCAGACTCCAAGTTAATGCCAGTCCCCAATCACAGGCACTCTTGTATTGTGGTATTACTTTCCAATGGGTCACTTTTGGTGGCTCCCTCTCCCTTTTATCTTCCAATAGCGGTCTGATGTTCCCATTCCATTTTCCCTGTCCACTGCTGTCTTCTGCCTTTGTTGAGATCCAGAAGTGTATAATTTTAATCTCAGGATGATTTTATGGGTGATCAGAGTTTTTAGGTAGACAACCAGCTCACATTAGGGGACCGGTTGTAACAGCACCTCCTACTTCTCTGCCATCTTGTCTCCATCACCCCCCCCCTTTAAAAATGATTTTATTTATTTATTTGACAAACAGAGATCACTAGTAGGCAGAGAGGCAGGCATAGAGAGAGGAGGAAATAGGCTCCCTGCTGAGTGGAGAGCCCAATGAGGGTCTTGATCCCAGGACCCTGGGATCATGAGCTAAAGCTTTACCATCTGTTTCATTCACTCAGAGCAACAGCTTGTCCTTTTCAGTGTTCGTAGTTTAAGGGGTTGCTTTTCATACCACTTTTAGTTTGCTTTTAGTCTCCTCTCTTGATGAGTTCTCATCTCTTGCTGGGTTTAGGCATTCCTTGCTGTTGTTTTTGCAACAACTTTAGATATAAGGTCAGGCTGTGTTGGAGACTTTGCTTGCTTCTTGAGGAAGATCTGCATTGCTATCTACTTCCTTCCAATGCCTTGGCTGCATTCCAAAGGTTACAAACTTCCCTTCCAATTTCCTCCAACTCCCTTCTGATGCCTTAGTGCTTCAGAATCTCTGGCCCTGGTCTCTACTGTATGGGGCAATTTTCCTCTCTTAAAGGCTTTTATCACTGGTAGGTGGGATGAATATGGCATCACACCCCTGAACAGCCCTGAAGCTGAAATTTCACACCCCACCCCCTTCAGTGAGCTCTCATGGGAGCACAATCATTCTTGTGTCCACAGTTTCTATCAGAACTCTGTTCACACTGCACATGCCTAAGCAGATTTTTACCTCAGGGACATGACTAAGTTTCAAAAGTTCAAATATTAGGAACTACTATGGTGCAGATCCATGCTGTTTCTCAAATTACTAAAATAGGAAATGAAAATGGAGTCATTGCTACTCATTTTGCAAAACAGAGGACTCAACTAATATCAGAAATAAAGAGGCAATATAATAATGCCACAAAATAGAGTAATTATAGAACAATGCTATGGAAATTATATACACAGTGTTTGTAAAAAGATAATTCTTAATATAATTCATTCTCATTCATTGAGAACTTTTGATTTTTTAAAAAATGTATTGACCACTATTAATTATCTCTTATTATTGCTTTCACTGAATCCTGTAAGTTTGGCACTTATAGTTGTTTTTTTTTTAATTCGAAGCTTTTATTCATTCTAAAATTATGCTCATTTGGCCAATACATGGTACATCATTAGTTTTTTTTTAAGATTTTATTTATTGATTTGACACAGAAAGAGATCACAAGTAGGCAGAGAGGCAGGCAGATAGAGGGGGAAGCAGGCTTCCTGCTGAGCAGAAAGCCTGATGTGTGGCTTGATTCAAGGACTATGGGATCATGACCTGAACTGAAGGCAGAGGATTTAACTCACTGAGCCACCCAGGAGTCCCATCATTAGGTTTTGATGTGGTGTTCAATGGTTCATTAATTACATATAACACCAAGTGTTCATCACTGCACATGCTCTGCTTAAAATCCATCGCCAGGTTACCCCATCCCCACTTCTGTAACCCTTAGTTTGTTTCCTGGGGCCCAAAGTCCCTCAGGGTTTGTCTCTTCTCTTTTTTTCTTCTCATTCACTTTTCTCTTCCTTCCACTGTGGTCCTCCACCCTTATATTCCAAATATGAGTGAAACCAGATGATATTTATCTCTCTATGCCTGACATTTCACTTAGAATATTCCATCCATGTCAATGCAAATGGTAGTTATTCATCCTTTCTGATGGGTGAATAATATTGTATTGTATATATGAACTACGGCTTCTTTATCCATTTATCTATTAAATGGTATCTCACCTCTTTCCACAGTTTGGTGATCATGGACATTGCTGCCATGAACATTGAGGTGCATATGTCCCTTCTTTTCATTGCATCTGTATCTTTGGGGTAGACACCTAGTAGTGTAATGGCTGGGTTGTAGGTAGTTCTATTTTTAATGTCTTGAGGAACTTCCATATTCCTTTCCTGTGTGGCTGTTATATTTTCTTTTTCATTTTTATCAAGTTATTTTTTCCTAGTTTCCCTTCTGTTTGCTTCTTTGATACATTTGTTGTTCAAAATTTGGTTTCAACTGCCATGTACTTGTGATTTTTCCATTTTTCCTTCTATCTTTGATTTTAGATTAATTCCATTATTGAGTAAGATATGTGATATGATTTCAAATTACTGAATTAATTTTTCTAAAAGTATTTGTTATTACAACTAATGATGGAGATAATAATGTGAAAAATGGTGTCTATGTGCATGTACATGTAAATAAATACAAAAGAAGCTATAGGTAGAGAGTCTTAATAAAAATGTGATAATATCATGAACAATGTTAACTTCATTTGATTCTTTGCTGTATTTTTTTCAGTTATTATACTAACAGCTGCCCCTGTTTTTTGTTGAAGATTAACACCTTTATTTATTTTTATTGTTTTTTTTTATTTGAGTACAACTTCAGGTGTAAAACATGGTGACTGGGGAAGTTTAAACATTATGCTATGCTCACTACAAGTGTAGATACCATCTGTCCCATTATATCCCTATTATAACTTCATGGACTGTGCCTTTTATTCTTGAGACTTACTCATTCCATAATTGAAAGCTTGTTATCTCCCACTCCCCTTCACCCATTTTGCCCATTCTCCCACTCCCCTCTGGCAACCATCAATTTGATCTCTGTGTTAATAAGTTTAGTTATGCTTTTTATTTATTCATTTGTTTTCATTTTGTTAATTCCTTTGTTTTATTTCAGATTCCAAGTATGATATTTGTCTTTCTCTGATAGACTTATTCACTTAGCATAATTCCCTCTAGATCCATCCATGTGCTTACAAATGGCACAATCCCATTCTCTTTTATGGCTGAGTAATATTCAAGTGGTGTGTGTGTGTGTATGTGTGTGTGTGTGCTTTCACCTATGGATGGATACATCATTTGTTCCCATATCTTGCCTTTTGTAAAAAAAAAATGTTGCAGTAAACATAGGGGAACATATCTTTTCAAATTAATTGAAACATATATTTTCAAATTAATTTTCATTTTATTTTAGTAAATATATAATAATTCAACTTCTGGATCATATGGTAATTCTGTTTTTAAGTTTTGGAGGGACTTCCAAGCTATTCTCCAGAATGTGTGCACCGGTTTGTATTTCTACTAACAGTGCAAGAGGGCTCACCTTTCTCTGCTTCATCACCAACACCTGTTATATACTGTCTTGTTAATTTGAGCCATTCTGATAGGCATGGGGTGGTATCTCAGTGTGGTTTTCATTTGTATTTCCCTGATGATGAATGATGTTGAGCATCTCTTCCTTTGTCTGTTGGACATCTATATTTCTTCTTTCAAACACTGTGTATTCATGTCCCCTACACATTTTTAATGGGCTATTTGAGGGTTTTGTGGAATTATTAGTTTTTTGTATAGTTTGGGTATTAACCCCTTATTGGATGTATCACTTGCAAGTATCTTCTCCATTGAGTAGATGCTTTTCTGTTTTATTGATTGTTTCCTTTGATATGCATAAGCTTCTTTTTAGGATGTTAGCTCATATTTATTTAGCATATTATTTTTGCTTTTGTTTAACTTGTGTCTGGAGATGGGTCTAGTAAGAAGTTGCTATGGCCAAGGTCAAAGGTTATTGCCTTAGTTTTCCTCTAGGATTTTGGTGAATTCCTGTCTCACAGTTAGGTTGTTCATCTATTTTGAATTTACTTTTGTGTATGCTGTAAGAAAGTGGTCCCATTTCATTTTCTTGCATGTGGCTGTGCAATTTTCCCAAGAACATTTTTTGAAGAGACTGTCTTTTTCCCATAGGACATTCTTTCCTGCTTTATCAAAGATTAGTTGACAACAGAGCTCAGGGTCCATTCCTGGGTTCTCTATTTAGTTTCACTGATCTATGTGTCTGTCTTTGTGTCAGTTATGTATGGGTAGGTTGTTTTTTTTTTAAGATTTTATTTATTTATTTGAGAGAGAGAGAGCACACACCAGGAGAGGGAAAGAGGAGAGAGAGAGAGGGAGAAGCAGGTTCCCCACTAAGCAGGAACCTGGATTCAGGGCTGAATTACAGGACCCCGAGGTCATGGCCCAAGCTGAAGACAGATTTTTAACCAATTGAGCCACATAGGAACCCCAGCAAAGTATTGTTTTGATAATTGAATGAATTTAGATCCATGTCTGTTTTATAGGGTTTTGGAAGAATAGGTAGTAACTCTTCTTTAAATGTTTGGAGAATTCAACTCTGAAGCCATCAGTTCCTTGTTTCTTTGTTGTGAGTTTTTTTTTTTTTCCTGACTATTTCTTTGTTGGTTATTTTGGTCTGTTCAAGTTTTCTATTTCTTCCTGTTACATATGATTGTAGGAATTTATCAACTTCTTCCAGGCTGTCAAGTTTGTGAACATATAGTCTTTATACCATTATCTTATAACCTTTTTTTGGTTTCTATTGTGTTATTTGTTATTTCTTCTTTCTTGTTTGTGATTTTATTTATTTGGGTTCTTTCTCTTTCCTTTTTTTTTTTTAAGTCTGGCTAGAGGCTTATCAGCTTTATTGATTTTATCCAAAGAATCAGGCCCCAATATTATTGATCTGTTCCATTGTTTTCTTTTGTTTTTGTGTCATTTATTTCTGCTCTCATCTTTATTTTTTCTGTCCCTTCGGACTTAGGTTTTGCTCATTTCTTTTTTCTAGCTCCTTTAGGTGGAAGGTAATGTTGCTTACCTTCAAATAAGATCTCAAATAAGATCTTTCTTGCTTCTTAAGGGAGTCGTGTATTTCAATATACTTACCTCTTAGAACCTTCACTATCCCAAAGGTTTTGGGGTTTTCATTTTCATTTGTTTTCCTTGTATTTGTCAATTTCTTCTTTGATTTCCTGGTCAACCCACTCACTCTTCAGTAGTGTGCTCTTTAACCTCCATGTATTTGTGATATTCCCAGTTTTTTTTTTTTAGTCAACTAAAAACTTGTGGCCAACTTCAAGTTTCACAGTGTTTAGTCTGAAAATATCCACCGTATGATCTCAGTCTTTCTTTTAGCTGTGAGGCCTGGTCTGTGACCCAGTACATTAAGCATTACAAAGAATGTCCCATGTATACTTGAAAAGAATGTGTATTCTGCTGCTTTAGGATAGAATGTTCTGAAAATTCCTGGAAACTCATCCAGTCCAGGGGGTCATTCAAGCCATTGTTTCCTTGAGGATTTACTATCCATTGCTATAAGGGGAGGGTTAAATTCTGCTGCTGTTATTGTATTGTTATTGTTATCAATTAGTTCCTTTATGTTTGTTATTAACTGCTTTATTTATTTGGTTGATCATATGTTGGATGCATAACTATTTATAATTGTTGGATCCCCTTGTTTGACTGTCCTTTTTATTATTATGTAGTGTCTTTCTTTGTCTCTTGTTATAGTCTTTATTGTCTGACATAAATATTGCTACTCCAGCTTTCTTTTGATGTGGGTTAGTATGACAGATGTTTCTCCATCCCCTCACTTTCAATCTGAAGGTGTCCTGGGTCTAAAAGGAATCTCATGAGGTAGCAACTACACGGACTTTTTTTTTTTTAACATTTTATTTATTTAACAGAGAGAAAGAGATCACAAGTAGGCAGAGAGGCAGGAAGAGAGGGGGAAGCAGCCTCTCTGCTCAGCAGAGAGCCTGATGTGGGGCTCAATCCCAGGAACATGAGATCATGACTCAAACCAAAGGCAGAGGCTTAACCCACTGAGTCACTCAGGTAACCCCTACATGGTCTTTTAAAAAATCCATTATGATACCCTGTGCCTTTGATTGGACCATTTAGTTCAATTATATTCAGAATAGTTATTGGTAGGTATGTATTTAGTGCCACTTTATTACTTCTTTTGTCATTGTATCTGGAGATTTTATCTGTTCCCCTGTAGGCTTTGTCACTTTTGGTGTCTGCAATTTACTCAGAGTCCCCATCCATACTTCCTGCAGGACTGGTTCAGTGCTCACAAATACTTTTAGTTTTTGTTTGCCTGGGAAACTCTTTATGTCTCTTCCTATTCTGATTGACAGCCATGCTGGATAGAACATTCTTAGATGCAGGGGTTTTTGTTTGTTTGTTTGTTTGTTTGTTTTGTTTTGTTTTGTTTTGTTTTTTACATTACATACATTGTATGTCTCACACCACTGACTCCTGGTCTACCAAGTTTCTGTGGGCAGGTCGGCTACTAGCCTTATAGTCTTATCAGTCAACCAGTGGCTTTGGAGAAGTGTTATCCTTGTGCATTGCCCTCTGTGCTCCTTTCTCTCTCACCCTTCTCTGTGGTCATGGCTCTCTCCCTTCCACAGTACCTGCAGTCTGTTCCCACCATAAACCAAGTCTGTGCACTTTCTGCTTTCTTTAATGTGGCTTCTTTCCCTTTAGTTGTGCAGTTTGTTCTCCCAGTCTTCGGGTTGACTTATGGATATTTAGGTTAATTTTATAATTATCTGGTTTTCTTCATGGAACTTGGTGACCTTAGGGTCCTCCCACTCTGCTGCCTTCTTCCTCTCTGCCACATGGAAGGTTTGTGTTTACTGAATAAATATTATTTGGTAATGGTCTGTTCATATTTTCTATTTTCCTCTAAGTCAGTCTCAGTAGTTGTACATTTCAAGAATTTGTCCATTTGTCATGGGCTATATGATTTGCTTGTATATAATTGTGTGCAGTAGTCCCAGTAGTCCCATGATCCTATTTCTGGGTATCAGTTGTAATGTTTCATCCTTCATTTCAATTTTTTTTGGATATTCTTTCTTTTTCTTAATCTAGCTAAAATTTTTTGTATTCAAAATTGAGATCTTTGTTTTGTGGATCTTTTCTTTTTGTTTCCCTCTTTAATTTAAATTAAATTAGCCAATCTTTTTTAGCTGGGTTTTCCTAGTCTCCATTTCATCCCCCTCCCCCTGATTGTTGTTATTTCCCTCTTTCTGGTAATTTTGTCTTAGTTCTTCCTCCTCTCCTACTTCCTTGAGGTAAAATGTTATTGTCTATATCAGTAGTTTGACTTGTTTGTGCATTTATCTATTACAATAAATTTCCTTTTTAGAACTGCTTTTGTATCATACATTAGGCTTTGATGTGTTTTTCATTTCTGTTTGTTTCATAGTTTTTTTCTTGTTGTTTTGTTTTCATTTTGATTTCTTCCTGAACAATTAGTTATTCATGAACATACTACAACACTCCACATATTTATAGACTTCCCACTTTTCCTTTTGTTGTTGACTTCTGGTTTCAAACCATTACTAGTCAGAAAAGCTATTTGTATGATATGAACCTTCTTAAATTTGGTAAGACTTGTTTTGTATCCCGTTATCTGATCTGTCCTGCCTAATGTCTCATATGCACTTGAGTTGATCATATTCTGCTGCTTTGGGATGGAATTTTTATATGTGTTTATTTCGTACATACATTAGGGCCCTTTTGCCTAAAACATTGTTCCAGTCCAACATTTCCTTGGTGATTTTCTGTCTGAATGACCTGGCATTGGCTGAATGTGGACTATTGAAGTCCCTTGCTTGCTTTTATGGTCTGTTAGTACTTGAATAACATCTATTTATTTCCTCCAATGTTGGGTGCATATGTATTTACCAAGGTTATGTCTTCTTGGTAAGTTAACCTCCTTAAAATTATATAATGATCTTCTTAGTCTCACATTAGTTCTTGGCTTAAAGAGTCTGCTTTGTTTGATAAAAGCCATTTTACCTAGTCTCTTTTGGTTTCCATTTGCATGGAACATGTTTTTCAATTAATTCACTGTGAACCTGTGTTGTGCTTAAAACTTAAAAGTCTTTTGCTAGCAGTGTCTACTTGATGCATTCAGTCACTTTGTACCTTTGCATAATTCAATACTGATACATTTATAATTGATATACAGTGATTTACTATTGCCATTTATTGGTTTGGGGTGTTTTGTAGCTTCCTGTTCTTCTTTCATTCTCCTGGTTTGTGTCATGGTGGTGGTTTTCTGTTTGTTTGTTTTGTTTTTGTTTTTGTAAATTGGAGAGTTTCTATGGAGATATGTTATGATCTCTTTTATGAATCTATAAGATTTTGCTTCGCAGTTACCTTGAGACTTGCATAAAATATCTAATAGCCACAACAGTCTTCTTTACACTGATACCATAACATGTATCTATGTGTTCTATGACATACAAAATTTATACCCTAGTATTACCACATTCTGCATTAGTGTTGGGGTTTGCCTTTTGTTATAATGTGCATTTGTTAACAAATTATATTAACTTTAGTTATTTTGGTAACTTTAATCTTTTTTTTTTTTTTACTATTTCAAGTAGGTAATGTGCCTCATATACAATACTAATGTTTTTCAATTTGGCTATATATATTTGCCTTTACCAATGGGTTATATATTTTTATAAGTTTTCATTACTAGTTAGTGTCCTTTAATTTCCACTCTTGTAAGATAGGTCTAGCAATGATGGGTTCTCCCAGTTTTATATGGGAAAGTATTTATCCTTTATTTGTAAAGGATAATTTTTCTAGATAGAGTATTTATGGGTCAGCAGTATTTTTTCTTTTAGCACTTTAAGAATATCATTTCACTTTCTCCTGGCTTATAAGGTTTTTATGAGAAATCTGTTGATAGTCAAATTGCTTCTGTATATATTACAATCTCATTTTCTCTTGCTGCCTTTAGGATCTCTCTTTGTCTTTGATTCTGAGAGTTTTATTACAAAGTATCCTGGAAAATTCATTTGAACTGTCAAAGTCGGATACTGGGTATCTTCATGAATTTGGAAATCAGATTTCTCCCCAGTATGTGAAATTGCTCACCCACTATTTCTTTTCTTTTCTTTTAAAGATTTTATTTATTTATTTGAGAGAGAGAGAGAAAACAGGAGCAGAGAGAGAGTCTGAGGTAGAAAGAAAGGGAGAAGCAGACTCCTACTCTCTGAGAGACAGTAAGCACAAGCAGTGGGAGGGGCAGAGGGAGAGAGAAAGGGAACCCAATGCACGACTCAATCCAGGACCCCAGGATCATGGCCTGAGCTGAAGGCAGCTGTTTAACCAACTGATCCACCCAGCCATTCACATGCACTATTTCCTTAAATGAATGTTCCGATGCTTATCCTCTTCCCCTTTCAGATTTCGACGGACTTGGATATTCTATTTTTCCGTGATGTCTCATAGATCTAGCAGGCTCCCTTTACTCCTTTTATTTAGCTCTTCATACATGGTTATTTCAGAGTTCCTCTCCTGTTTTACTGATTCTTTCTTCTGTTTGATCTGTTCTGCTGTTGATGTTTTCTATTAGTCTCTATTTCATTCATTTGAGTTCTTCATCTCTGTCATGGCTGGCACGACAACATGACCAGGGTCGAGAGGGTAAGAGGATGGTGAGACGACGACGAGACAGAAAGAGATGGGGACAGGAGGGGCAAAATGGATGATGTCCAAGCAATGCCAATTTTATTCATGGCTGTGAGGCATAATATAGCCAAGAGCAGCAATCATAAAAAGAACTTGCAACATATGCATAAAATCCCTCAAGCTTCCCTATTATCTATTTCCCAAGGACTAATAGCAGATCCTCTGAAGCCAGTGGCCTCGGTCTTCAGATAACTCCTTAACCAGCTGCACTAACTTCAAAGCGGCTCAAAACATAGTTTACGATCCATGCAAGCACAGTACAGTCTTACACAATGGTGTAGTTTATGGACCGTGCAAGGACAGCACAAACCCACAATAATTTACTGACCAGGACTGTTTTGCCCATTCCAGATAAGCACATGCAGGCAACCATGTCAGTGAGTCTTAGGATCCATACATAGCTAGGGCCCTTTCTCAAGCGCTACTCAACTTTTCCACCCACAGGGCTATTAACCCCTGGGCTTCCAGGAGGCGCAAGTCAGGGCCTGGTTTGGTCTCTTGACTCTAGCCCAGTCCATGGCTGCCTACACATCTCCAGAATTTCTATGTTTCTTTTTTATGATTTTTATCTCTTTTAATATCATATTTTCAGTGTATATATTTTGTTGTTGATGTCAATGAATTTTCTTGCTGTGGTGTTTTTGTAGCCTCTCAGTTTACTTGAATAACTCATTTGAATTCCTTAGTTGACTCTGTATTTTGCATTCCCACCAGCAGTAGTTCCTTTTTATCTATAGCCTCACCAAAACTTTGTGTCTTGTGTTGTTGATTTCAACCATTCTGATAGGTGTAATGTGATATCTCATGGTGGTACCAATTTATTTCCATTTCCCTGATGATGAGAGATGTTGAGCACATTTTCATGTGTCTGTTGTCCATTAGGATGCATTTTTGGAAAAAAAATGTCTATTTAGATCCTCTGCCCTCCTTTTTCTTTTTATTTTAGAAAAACATTTCTTTTTGAAAATTATTTGAATTTCTTTTCAGTGTTCCAGAATTCATTGTTTATGCACCACACCCAGTGCCCCATGCAATATGTGCCCTCCATAATACCCACCACCAGGCTCACCCAACCTCTTACTCCCCAGCCCAGATTGTATTTCAGAGCCCACAGTCTCTCATGGTTCATCTTCCCCTCTAATTTCCCCAAATCCCCTTCTCCTCTCCATCTCCCCATGGCCTCCATGTTATTTCTTATGCTCCACAAATAAGTGAAACCATATGATAATTGATTCTCTCTGCTTGACTTATTTCACTCAGCATAATCTATTCCAGTCCCGCCATGTTGATACAAAAGTAGGGTATTCATCCTTTCTAATGGAGGCAAAATACTCCAAAGTATATATGGATCATATTTTCCTTATCTATTTGTCCATGGAAGGGCATCTTGGTTCTTTCATAGTTTGGAGACTGTGACCATTGCTGCCATGAATATTGGGGTACAGCTGGCCCTTCTTTTCACTATGTCTGTATCTTTGAGGTAAATACCCCATAATGCAATTTCAGGGTCATAGGGAAGCTCTATTTTTAATTTCTTAAGGAATATCCACACTGTTTCCAAAGTGTGCAAATATTTTCTTAAAAATAAGAACATAAAGATAATCAGAAAAAAAAGATGACAAATTTCTTTACAATCATAGGTTGGTGAAAACCTTTCTAATGGCTCTGAATTCAAAAGCCAACAGGAAAGACTTTACCAGTCAGGTCCAGTAGAGCATCTGGAGTCCTATCAGACTTTTCTGAGAGTAAGTGTTCACTTGAATTGCACATGTAATTTCCCAGTGGAAAGTGCCTGTTTTCAAAACCCAATAATCTTTTGCTTTTCTGTATCTGTGGTATAGCAGACTCTCTGGTCTCTATCAAGCTGTGCTTTTTTGTTATCAGATCCAAGGTATGGGTTCTGATATGAGCTATATCTGTCTGAAAGTCATATGTGCAAGCCCTAAATCCTAATATGGCTGTATCTGTAGATTAGGTCATTAGGAGGTAATTGATATCAAAGTGAGGTCATAGAACCCATGGTTATAATCCAATAGGAATGTGGCCTTATTAAAAAAAAAAAAGGAAAATCTCTCTCTTTCTCTCTGTCACATGAAAACCCAGAAAAAGTTGGCCATCTCCCAAGTCATGAAGAGTGTCCTTTCCAGAAACAGATCAACCAAGATCATAACTGGTACTTGGCATCATCCAGGACTGTAAGAAACAATTTAAGTATCCCAGTCTGGTTTATTCAGTTAGGGTAGCTTGAAAAATAATACAGCATCCAAGGATGCCTCATCCACTTCAGTGTTCTGAGTCAGCCACACAGAAAGTGGTACTTTAATACAATTCTCTTGCAAAGTTAGAACATTTGGCATGCATTCTACTCTTGTTTTTCCTTGTCTAGAGAGAACTGAGTTGATTTTTTTTTCTCCTGACTATACTTCCATTGTGCTGAGTGAGGGTGCTGTCACATGTAAATTAAACACATTTTCTTACCTGCTTCATTGCAGCTCTTTTTGACTACACTTGTCTTCACTTCTGCAACCTCTGAACTAGCTCCTAGAGTTCTCATAAGACCAATTCATCCCATATAATGTTAAGTCAGTGTCTCCATAGTGCAATGAGAACCTAAGGCTTTCAATTTCTCTATCATGTGGAGGTCACTCAGCTGTGTGGTCTTAATAAAGTATTAATCAAAATCTCAACATTTATGGATAAATAGAAAAATAAATCCTAACATTCATATGGAATCTCAAGGGACCTCAAATAACTAAAGCCCTTTGATAAAGAACAAATTCTTTTGTCCTGATTTTTCCCGATTCCAAAATTTACCATAAAGCTACTGTAAGCAAAGCAGTGTTACTAGCATAAAGCAGACATGGAAAAGAACAGATAGCCCAGAAGTCGACCATTGATGGGCTCATACATCTCTCCAACCACAAGTGCAAGGAAAACTGCATATCCAGATACAAAAGAGTGAACTTGTACTCCTTATCTTATACCATCATAAAATATTTACCTTAGGAGAATTAAATACCTAAAGGAAAGACCTAAAACTAGGAAACTAGAAGAAAAAATAGGGTGAGACTGCATGACATTTGGTTTGGTATCCATTTGTTGGGTAGCACATCCAAAGCACTGACAGTAAACGGAAAAATAGGTGAAAGGGACTACATCAATTTCTATTCATCAAATGACAGAGCCAACAAGTGTGACAAGAATGAGAAATTATGGGGCACCTGGGTGGCTCAGTGAGTTAAAGTCTCTGCCTTCAGCTCAAGTCATGATCCCAGGGTCCTGAGATTGAACCCTGCATTGGGCCCTCTGTTCCGTAGGGAGTCTGCTTCCTCCTCTCTCTGCCTGCCTCTCTGCCTACTTGTGATCTCTGCTAAATAAATAAATAAAATCTTTAAAAAATGAATGAGAAATTATCTGCTAACTGTATATCTAATAAAGAATTAACATGTAGAATATATAGGACATTTATATAACTCAATAACAAAACACAACTCAATTTTAAAATGTGCAAAGAATGTAAGACACTTCTGCAGAAAAGATATGCAAATGGACAAAAGTACATGAAGAGATGCTCAAACTCACTAATTATTAGGGAAATGCAAATTGAAACTATAATATCACCCCACGACCCTGGTATTAAAAGTAACACAAAAAGAAATATTGTTTGAAGAAATTAGAACCTTGTGTACTACTGGTGGGAATGTGTAATGGAGTAGCTATTATGGAAAATAGTAGGGTAGTTCCTAAAAAAAAAAAAAATGGAATTACCATATAGTTCTATAGTCCTACTTCTGGATGTGTGAGAATCCAAAACAATATTAAGATGTTTGTGTCCCCATGTTCACTTAAGCATTGTTCACAATAGCCAAGAAGTGGAAAATACCTAAATGTCTGTGATGATCAAAGGATAAACTAATTACGGTATATTCCTCTGAATGGAATACCACTTATTCTTTAAAAGGGAAGAAATTCTGACACATGGTACAATGTATTCTTGAAATAAATGTGCTTGAAAAATGTGCTCAGTGAAATAAAGTAGTTGCAAAGGGACAAATTGTATATGAGAGTAAAATAATGTTTGCCAGTGGTGATTGGGGGAGTAACAGGGTTATGGGTACAGAAAGCTTCAGTTTGCAAGTTGAAAGAAGTACTGTGGATGAATGGTTGGAATGATTGCAGAATATTGGGAGTGGACTTGATATCACTGAACTGAACACATAATTTTACATGGTTAATTTTGTGTTACATATATTTCCATCTTAAACTAGAACTAAATTAAATTCTTTTAAGACTTCATGCAACTGGGGTTCTTCATTCACATTTTGTTTTTTCCTGTCATTCCAATCCAGTTTCCTAAATTGATAGGGCTATAGTCTTTAACTCTTTAGATTATTAAAAAAAGAACTCTGTAGGTAGTGAGCCTATAGGATCAATACTGTTTTCTAAGTTGGTGTGTATTGTATTGTGGTGTTTTCATAGAAGAATTGGGTACACTTCAATGTTAGGCTGTACATAGTTTCTGACTTTTTTATTATGTTCAATTAGCCAACATATAGGGCATCTTTAGTTTTTGACGTGGTGTTCAATGATTCATTAGTTGTGTATAACCCAGACATCATCACCACATATGCCCTCCTTAATACCCATCACTCTGTTACCCTCCCTTCTGTAACCCTCATTTTGGATCCCAAAGTCCAGAGTCTTGTATGATTTGTCTCCCTCTCTGATTTCTTCCCATTCAGTTTTCTCTTCATTCCTCTGTGGTCCATTATTCCTTATCTTCCATATACAACTGAAACCATATGATATTTGACTTTCTCTGCTTGCTTTTTTCAGTTAGCATAATCGGCTCCAGTTCCACCCATGATGATCCAATGATGGATATCCTTCCTTTCTGATGGCTGAGGAATATTCCATGGTATATATTTATCCATTCATCTGTTGAAGGGCTTTTCAGCTCCTCCCACAGTTTGGCTAGTGTGGACATTCCTGCTATGAACATTGGGGTGCATGTGGCCCTGCATTTCACTACATTTGTATCTTTGGAGTAAATACCTTGTCATCCAGTTTCTCGATCTTAGGGTAGTTCTATTTTTAACATCTTGAGTAACCTTCACACTGTTTTCCAGAATTGTACCAGCTTGAATTCCTGCCAACAGTGTAAGAGAGTTCCCCTTTATCCACATCCTCTTCAACATTTGTTGTTTTCTACCTTGTTAATTTTTGCCATTCTGACTGTTGTAAGGTGGTGTCTAAGTGTGGTTTTGATTTGGATTTCCATGAAGGCTAGCGATGTTGAACATTTTTTCTTGAGTCACTTAGCCTTTCATGTCTTCTTTAGAGAAGACACTTCTTTAGAGAAGTGTCTGTTCATGGTTTCTGCCTGTTTCGTGACTGGACTGCTTGTTGTTTGGGTGTTGAATTTCAGAAGTTCTTTATAGATCTTGGATACTAGTCCTTTATCAGTAATGTCATTTGCAAATATTTTCTCCTATTCCATGGGTTGCCCCTTAGTTTTGTTGACTGTTTCCTTTGCTGTGCAGAAGGTTTTTATGTTGATGAAGTTATTATTGCTATTGTTGCTTTTAAAAGATTTGGCCCTTTCTCTCTATTTTTGGTCCTTCATTTTTTTTTTTTTCTTTTAAAACTTTTAACCAAGCAGGTAGCTCAGTCAATTAAGCATCTGTCTTCAGCTCAAATCATTATCTCAAAGTCCTGGGATTGAACACTTCATTGGGCTCCCTGCTCAATGGGGAGCCTTCTTCTCCCTCTGACTCTGCTTCCCCTCTCTCTCTGTCTCTCATGAATAAATGAATTATTAAAAAAATTTGATTAAGCTATCTTAGTGCTCAAAAGTAATAAAATATATAGACAGTTAAGATGGGGAGGGGGATTAGTGGAATTTTATGTTGGCATCTTTGTCTCTTTCAGTTGGCTATTAGAACCATAGTATGAAATCTTGGCCAGTTGTATGCCTGTCATGTGGCTCAGAAGCATCTGAAAATATATCAAGGCTTAAATGCATAACACTTGTTAAGACTCAACTCCATAATTTATTTAAGTTACCGTGCTTAAAATATGAGTTGGAATGTACTGACACCACAGAAGGCCACTGTTGTTGGTTGCATGTAAGCACCTGGTATCACAGCTCACATCTTCAGACTTGGTCCCTCTCCTATCTCTGAGCATGATTTGTTGGTCAGTGGCCCAGATCTGAAGAGCCTGGAAAGTATCTTTGTGATTCTGTGCTTAGGGAGCTACTGAAAGGCAAAATCAGGGCTTTCCTGATATTTCTAAAATTAGCAAAACTGAAATATATTTTGTCTCTCACATTTCCAAAACAGCATTCCTTCAGAATGGGACTGAAGGCTACATTCCATCCCTCAGTGGACATGAGTGTGAAGACTGTGTGCCTTCTTGGGAACTCCCCACAGTGAGTTTCAGTCTAGAATAACATTAGGCCTCATTTCTTCCCCTTCCACTATTTCCAGATTTTCAGGGTCAGAGTGTTGGTTATTGATCTCTATCAAGGTGCTGGGGTCCAGGTTCCAAGAGAGGGTATACTAATCATTCGTTTGTATCCTTGTTCTTTAATAAATGGAGTAAGCATTTGTTTTTTAATGTTTTTATTTAAATTAATTAGTGAATTAGTGAACTATACAGTGTTAGTTTCAGGTGTACAATTTAGTGATTCAACACATCCTTACATTACTCAGTGCTCATAATTGTAAATGTACACTTCATCTCCATCATCTATTTCACCTGTCCCCCACCTACCTCTCCTCTGGTAACCATTGGTGTGTTCTCTAGAGTTAAGAGTCTGTTTCTTGATTTGTCTCTCTTTTTCTCCCTTTGCTTATTTGTTTCTTAAGTTCCACATATGAGTGAAGTCACATGGTATTTGTCTTTCTCTGACTGACTTGTTTCTCTTAGCATAATACTCTCTAGCTCCATCCATGTCATTGGAAATGGTAAAATATCATTCTTTTCAGTCCCATATACATACCACTTCCTTGTTAACCATTTGTCAGTTGATGGACAACTGGGCTCTTGCCATAACTTGGCTATTGTTGATAATGCTACTATAAACATTGGCATGCAGGTATCTCTTTGATTCTGCATTTTAATGTTCTTTGGGTATATACCTGGTAGTGCAATTACTGGGTCATAGGGTAGTTCTAGCTTTAACTTTTTGAGGAACTTCTTACTATTTTCTATAATGGCTGCACCAGTTTGCATCCCACCAACTGTACAAGATTTTTCCTCTTTCCTGCACATCCTTACCAGCACCTGTTGTTGATTGTGTTGTTAATTTTAGCCATTATGACAGGCATGAGGTGATATGTCACTGGAGTTTTGATTATCTATATCTACACACACACACACACACACACACACACACACACAACACACACACACACTGGAATATTACTCAGACAAAAAAAAAAAAGAAATCTTGCCATTTGAAATGATGTGGTTGGTGCTAGATTATATCATGCTAATCAAAATAAGTCATAGAATGATAAATGCCATATGATTTCACTCATGTGGAATTTAAGAATAAAAAATAGATGTACATAGGGAAATAGGGGAAAAGAGAGGGAAGCAAATTGTAAGATACTCATAATAATAGATAAAAAATTGGGGGTCAATGGAGAGAGATGGGTGTAGGATGGGCTAAATGGATGATGGGTATTAAGCAATGCACCTGTTATCATGAACGCTGCGTGTTATATGTAAGTGATGAATTACTAAACTCTGCTCCAGAAGCCAATATTACCCAATATGCTAACTAAGTAGCATTTAAACAAAAAAAAATTAAAGTGAGCTATTTTTTAAAAGATATTATTTATTTATTTGACAGACAGAGATCCCAAGTAGCCAGAAAGGCAGGCAGAGAGAGAGAGAGGAGGAAGCAGGCTCTCCACTGAGCAAAGAGCCTGATGCGGGTCTTGATCCCTGGGATCATGATCTTAGCTGAAGGCTGAGGCTTTAACCCACTGAGCCACCCAGGTGTCCCCAAATAAGCTACTTTTTAAAAAACAGAAAAACAAAAGCAAAAGAAATACTCCAAATTTGATGAAAATCCTCAATCTACACATCGGGCCAGGTAAACAAGCTCAAAGTAAGGTAAAAATCAAAAGGATACACACTAAGACATATTATAATTAAACTATTAAAATCAAAGACAAAGGGAGAGTCTTGGAGGCCCTAATAGAAAAATAATTTATCACAAATAAGAGATTCTCAATTAGATTAACAACATATTTCTTATCAACAATCATGCAGGCCAGATGCACTGAGATGATATATTTTAAAACTGAAAGACGGGACGCCTGGGTGGCTCAGTTGGTTAAGCGGCTGCCTTCGGCTCAGGTCATGATCCCAGCGTCCTGGGATCGAGTCCCACATCAGGCTCCTTGCTCAGCAGGGAGCCTGCTTCTCCCTCTGCCTCTGCCTGCCTCTCTGTCTGCCTGTGCTCGCTCGCTCTCTAATAAATAAATAAAATCTTAAAAAAAAAAAATTAAAACAGAAAGAAAAAAAAATGTCAACCAAAAATTTTAAATACAGCAAAATCATCTTTTGAAAATGAAGACAAATTATTATTTATTGTTAACTTATAAGTTCTTTATTATTATTATTCTTTTGAGATGGAGACAAAATTGGAACAACCCAAGATAAACAAAAACAGAAGCTTCATTAATATATCTGTTCTCTAAGAGGGTAAAACTCCTGAAGGGAGCCCTTCCTACATTTTTGACAGTAACTCAGACTTACTAACAGGAAGAACATCAGTAAAAGTGTACAGGTAATTATAACCAAGAACTTAAATGTATTTTTTGTTTGAGCCATGGTAGACTGATTATAGGACCAAAATATGTCCACATTCTAGACCACAGGTCCTGTGCATGTCATCTTATCTAGCAAAAGAGATGTTACAAATATGACTAAATCAAGAGCCTTGAGATGAGGAAATTAGCTTGGATTATTTGAGCAGTCTGAACATGTTCCTTGTAAGAGGAATGCAGGAGAAACCATAGTCAGAAGAGAATGACATAAAAAGAAAATAGCAATGGAGTGATGAAATTGAAGATAAAGAGGCCATGAGTGAAGGAATACAGGAAGCTATTAAATTGAAAAGGTCAAGAAAATGTGTTATCCCAGCAGAGACTCTAGATGAGCCAGTTTTGCTGACACCTTGACTTCAACCCAGTAAAATGGATTTTGAATTTCTGGTATCCAAAACTGTTAAGAGAATAATTTGTGTTGTTTTAACTCTGTATATTTGTGGAAATTGGTTACAACAAGATTGGTTACAACAAGCAGTAATTATTTCTCTCTTATCTGATTTCAAACCCTGATGTATAAAGAAATAATTATAAATCTGTGCTGGTGGGAGTATAGTGCATAAAGATGTAATTTGTGATAACAAAGACAAAAAACAAGGAGAAGACACAGATAATCAAATTTTTAACATTTTTTTTAAATTTAAGCTTTATTTAAACATATAATGTAACCCCACCACCCTCTCCCAACCCCTCTCCCCCCCACCCCCGTTGCATCTCCACTTCCTCATATCAGGGAGATCATGTGATAGTTGTCTTTCTCCAGTTGATAATAGCCAAGTTATGGAAAGAACCTAGATGTCCATCAACAGATGAATGGATAAAGAAAATGTGGTATATATATACAATGGAATACTATGCAGCCATCAAAAGAAATGAAATCTTACCATTTGCGATGACATGGATGGAACTAGAGCGTATTATACTTAGCGAAATAAGTCAAATTATTAACATATTTTTAAATAAGGCTGGCATTAAACTAATCTAAGATGTCGATTTTAATCTCCCAGGCAACTCCTAATAGAATGACTCTAAAATATGTAAGAGATAAAGAACTAAGACAACAAAAACAAACAAAAACCTAAGATATTTAAACAAACCCTTAGATATTTAAAATGGTTTACTGGGAGATGTCCAATTAAAAGACAGAGATTGCCTATTCTCACTATTCTCACAAATTCAGCAATTTATTGAAAGTACTAGCCATACCAATCAAACAAGAGAAAGGAATAAAAGGCATTCAAATTGGTAAAAAAAGAAAAAAATCCACTATTTGCAGATGACATGATCCTATGTACAGTGAACTCAAAAGACTCCCCCCAAAAGCTAGTAAACTAGTGAATTAATTCAGTAAAATTAGAGGAAACAAAGTTAATATACAGAATTAGTTACATTTTTTATTTAAAAAATTAAAAAATTTTTAGTTTAAAAATTTCAAGAGGTTTTTAATTTAAAAATTTTTAATTGCATTTCTTAAATACAATTCTTAAATGCATTTAAATTGCATTTAAGTTGCATCTTTTTAAATTAAAAAATAAAAAAAAAATTAAAATAATTTAATTGACATATAGTGTATTATTAGCTCCAGGGATACAGGTCTGTGAATCACCAGGTTTATGCACTTCACAGGAATCACCATAGCACATATCTTCCCCAATGTCCATAACCCCACCACCCTCTCCCTCCCTAACCCTCTGGCAACCCTCAGTTTGTTTTGTGAGATTAAGAGTCTCTTAAGGTTTGTCTCCCTCCCTATCCCATCTTGTTTTATTTATTCTTTTCCTGCCCCCTAGTCCCCCACATTGCATCTCAACTTCTCATATCAGATCATATGATAGTTGTCTTTCTTCAATTGACTTATTTTGCTAAGCATAATACCCTCTAGTTCCATCCATGTCATCACAAATGACAAGATTTCATTTCTTTGATGACTGCATAGTATATGTATAATATAAATATATATAATGGAATATATTTATATATGTATATAAATATAATGATATATGGAATATAATTATGTGTCAAGTTATATATCAAATTATATATAATATAATTATTATAATTATATTAATTATAATTTATAATTAAATAATTATATTTTATAATTATATTATATTATAATTATATAATTATATTATATTATAATTAAATTAATAATAATTAAATTATAATTCCACATGGAATATATATATGGAATATATGGATTATATATATTCACATCTTCTTAATCCATTAATCTGTTTGTTGATGAACATCAAGGTTCTTTCCATAGTTTGGCTAGTGTGGAGATGCTGCTATAAACATTCGGGTGCACATGCCCCTTCGGATCACTACATATGTATCTTTAGGGTAAATACCCAGTAGTGCAATTCCTGGGTCATAGTGTTTCTCTAGTTTCAAGTTTTTAAGGAAACTCCATGCTGTTTTCCAGAGTGGCTGTAGCAGCTGCATTCCCTCCAACAGTGTAGAAGGATTCCCCTTTCTCTGTATCCTCACTAGCATCTGTCATTTCCTGACTTGAGATTTTTAGCCATCCTGACTGGTGTGAGGTGGTATCTCATTGTGGTTTTGATTTGTATTTCCCTGATGCCGAGTGATGTGGGGCACTTTTTCATGTGTCTGTTGACCATCTGGATGTCTTCTTTGCATAAATTTCTGTTCATGTCCTCTGCCCATTTCTTGATTGGTTTATTTGTTCTCTGGGTGTTGAGTTTGGTAAGTTCTTTATAGATTTTGAATATTAGCCCTTTATCTGATAAGTTGTTTGCAAATATCTTCTCCCATTCTGTTAGTTGTCTTGCTTTGTTGATTGTTTCCTTCACTGTGAAAAAGATTTTGATCTTGATGAAGTCCCAGGAGTTCATTTTTGCCCTTGCTTCCCTTGCCTTTGGCAACGGTCCTAGGAAGAAGTTGCTGTGGCTGAGGTCAAAGAGGTTCCTGCTTGTGTTCTTCTCAAAGATTTTGATGGATTCCTTTCTCACATTGAGGTACTTTATCCATTTTGAGTCTATTTTGTGTGTGGTGTAATGACACCATTAGATATTCTTTCCTGCTTTGTCGAAGAGTAGTTGACCATATGGTTGAGGGTCTATTTCTGGGCCCTCTATTCTGTTCCATTGATCTGTGTCAGTTTTTGTGCTGTACCATACTGTCTTGATGATGACAGCTTTGTAAGCTTGAAGCCCAGAGTTGGGATGCCACCAACTTTGGCTTTCTTTTTCAATATTCCTTTGGCTATTCAAGGTCTTTTCTGGTTCCATATAAATTTTGGGATTATTTGTTCCATTTCATTGAAAAACGTGGATAGGATTGTGATAGGGGTCACATTAAATGTGTGGATTGCATAGACATGTTCACAATATTTGTTCTTCCAATCCATGAGCATGGAACATTTTTCCATTTCTTTGTGTCTTACACAATTTTTTTCATGAGTACTTTATAGTTTTCTGAGTACAGATTCTTTGCCTCTTTGGTTAGGTTTATTCCTAAGTATCTTATGATTTTGGGTACAATTGTGAATGGGATGGACTCCTTAATTTCTCTTTCTTCTGTCTGGTTGTTGGTGTAAAGAAATGTAACTGATTTCTGTGCATTTCTGTGATTGATTTTATAGCCTGACCCTTTACTGAATTCCTGTACAAGTTTTAGCAGATTTTGAGTGGAGCCTTTTGGGTTTTCCACATATAGTATCATACCATCTGCAAAGAGTGATGGTTTGACTTATTCTTTGCCAATTTGGATGCCTTTAATTTCTTTTTGTTGTCTGATTGCTGAGACTAGGACTTCTAGTACTATGTTGAATAGCAGTGGTGATAAAATGGATATCCCTCCCATGTTCCTGACCTTAGCAGAAAAGCTTTCAGCTTTTCTCCATTGAGAATGATACTTGCAGTGGGTTTTTCATAGATGGCTTTGATAATATTGAGGTATGTGCCTTCTATCCCTACACTTTGAAGAGTTTTGATCAGGAAGGGATGCTATACTTTGCCAAATGCTTTTTCAGCATCTATTGAGAGTAGCATATTGTTCTTGTTCTTTCTTTTATGAATGTCTTGTATCACATTGATTTGCAGATGTTGAACCAAAGTTGCAGCCCTGGAATAAATCCCACTTGGTCGTGGTGATTAATCCTTTTAATGTACTGTTGGATCCTATTGGCTAGCATTTTGGTGAGAATTTTCGCATCTGTGTTCATCAAGGATATTGGTCTGTAATTCCCTTTTGTGATACGATCCTTGTCTGGTTTTGGAATCAAGGTGATGCTAGCCTCATAAAATGAGTTTGGAAGTTTCCCTTCCATTTCTTTTTTTTTTTTTTTTGAACAGTTTCAGAGGAATAGGGTATTAATTCTTCTTTAAATGTTTGGTAGAATCGCCTGGGAAGCCTTCTAGCCCTGGGCTCTTGATTGTTGGGAGATTTTTGATGACTGCTTCAACCTCCTTACTGGTTAAGGGTTTGTTCAGATTTTCTATTTCTTCCAACTTCAGTTTTCGTAGTTTATATGTCTCTAGGAATGCATCCATTTCGTCCAGATTGTCAAATTTTCTGGCATATAGTTGCTTATAATATGTTCCTATAGTTGTTTGTATTTCTTTGTTTTTGGTTGTAGTCTCTCCTCCTTCATTCATGATTTTATTCATTTAGATGCTTTATCTTATTGATAAGTCTGGCTAGGGTTTTATCAATATTATTTTTCTTTCAAAGAACCAGCTCCTAGTTTTGTTGATTTGTTCTTTTTTTTTTTTTTGGTTTCTATTTCATTGATTACTGCTCCAATATTTATTATTTCTCTTCTTCTGCTGGGTTTAGGCTTTCTTTGTTGTTCTTTCTCCAGCTCCACTAGGTATTGGGTTAGGTTGTGTATTTGAGACCTTTGTTGTTTCTTGAGAAAGCCTTTATCACTACATATTTTCTTCTCAGGGCTGCCTTTACTATTTCCCACAGATTTTGAACTCTTATGTTTCCATTATCATTTGTTTCCATGATTTTTTCCCATTATTCTTAAATTCTCTGGTTGACCATTCATTCTTTAGAAGGATGCCCTTTAGTCTCCATGTATTTGGGTTCCCTTGAATTTCCTCTTATGATTGAGTTCTAGCTTCAGAGCATTGTGGTCTGAAAATAAGCAGGGAATGATCCCAATCTTTTGATACCAGTTGAGACTTGATTTATGACCCAGGATGAGATCTATTCCGGAGAATGTTTCATGGGCACTAGAGAAGAATGTGTGTTTTCTGTTGCTTTGGGATGGAATGTTCTGAATATATCTGTGATGTCCATCCGGTCCTGTGTGTCATTTAAGAACTTTATTTCCTTGTTGATCTATTGCTTGGATGATCTGTCCATTTCAGTGAGGGGAGTGTTAAAGTCTCCTACTATTCTTGTATTATTGTCAATGTGTTTCTTTGATTTTGTTATTAATTGGTTTATATAGTTGGCTGCTCCCATGTTAGGGGCATAGGTATTCAAAATTGAGAAACAAGACAGGGGATCGTAGGAGTAGGGAGGAAAAAATGAAACAAGATGGGACCAGAAAGGGAGACAAACCATATGAGATTCTTAATCTCAGGAAACAAAATGAGTGTTGCTGGAGGGGAGAGGGGCGGGAAGAATGGGGTGGCTGGGTGATGGACATTGGGGAGTGTGTGCTATAGTGAGTGCTGTGAGTTGTGTTAAGACTGATGAATCACAGATCTGCATCACTGAAACAAACAATAAATTATATGTTAATTTTTAAAAAGTGATTCATCTATTACAGTGCTCATAATTATTCCATAATTAAGATAAACATGAGGTAAAATGTGAACTTTTCAGAAAACATTTTTTCCCATCTGATTCATATGTTCATTTGGTCATAGAACTGAATTTTGTAGCAGCATATACATCCTGATGTTTGATAAAAATTAAAAGAAAAAAATAAATGTTTATATTTTCTGTGGCCTAGTATTGAGGTTCCTAACTGTTCAGTGTTTTTACTGGTGAAAAGAAATGTGATAACACATTGATCTCCTGAAATTGTGTTTAATTCTGTCTATTTAATATGTATATTGGTTCTTCAGAAAAGGGTATAGTGTATATAGGCGGTGGGAACTGGAAAGAGTAAAAAGAAAGTTCTAGAGTAGTACTTCAAAAACGTTATAGGTAAATGCTTTCTTTGAAGAATATTCAAAACAAGCCAATGTACAAAAGACATTTTTTAAGGCATGAATAAAAAGATACATGGCACCTCTCTCATAAGTAGGACAATTACAAAACTATGATGAGAAGACACCAATATCATTTAAAAAAATTGTTTCATTGAATTGCCACACGTTTCCATTTAAATATTACTTGAAATAAAATTGAATGCTGCTTTTAGAATTAATAAAGCAAATGCAAATAATATCTTACTGTAAATAAATGGAGAAATATTCAACAGAGTACAAAATTTTGAGCGTGTGGGAAACAAAATGAGGGTTTTGGAAGGGAGGGCATGAGGGTTTGGGTGAGCCTGCCAGTAGGTATTAAGCAGGGTACGTATTGTATGGCGTATTGGGCGTCGTGCATACATGATGAATCTTGGAACACTGAAAAAAATAAAATAAGTTTAAGATATTAAAAATAATAAGGGTGTGGGGAAAGGATAAAATCAAGATGGCAGAGAGGAAGAAACTGAACTAATCTTTTCCCAGATACACTAAGGTTGGGAATGCATTTAGGGCAATTCCCTCTGAAAATGACTGGAACACTAGCAGATAAACTCTCCTGTAGATTCAGATATGAAGCAAAAGTTGCATCAAAATTGATATGAGGGGCAGAGATGTCATTTGGAACAGATTCACAAGCAAGAGTTATATCACACACATTGAAGCACTTCTTGAATATTGAGGGATCCAATCTCCACATCAGGCACCCTTTACCCTGGGGATCTGAACAAGGAAGAAATAATCCATTCTGTATGGATTTGAAAATCAACACTACTTAACTCTGGGGGCTTACAAACTCAGTACTGCTTAAGTCCAGGAGAGATAGAGGGTTTTAGGAAATAAAGACTCCTATCTTAAAGGGTCAAAGCACTATAACACACAACATGAGACCCAGCATGGAAGAAGCATTCTGAAAATCACCTGAATAACTGTGCTTGTTATCACTGAGAGTGATCACAGAAAGCCAGGCAAAACGAGGAAATGAATCAGTGTGTTCCAAATAAACAAACTAACCAACCATCCAACCAACAAATAAACCACCACCACCACAAACAACAACAACAAACCCTAAATGTCAGAAAAAGATCTACACTGGTCAGATATCAGCAATATGTCCAATAAAGAATTCAAAGTAATTTGATCATAAAGATGGTCACAGACCTCAACAAAAAGAAAGGCAAAGAACATAAGGAGATATAAAACATAAAGAACCAATCAGGGTGGAGCACAAGGGCAGCAGTAGACTGGTCTGGCAGCCTAGGTGGCTAGCAGGCAGCACAGTCTTGGACTATGTGACTGGATGACACCAGCCAGCCTCTATCTGGAGATGATTCAAGATGACCAATGAGGAACCTCTTCCCAAAGAGTTTGACTGAGTAAAATAGATTACAAAGTTATGGCATAAGATGAGTTAATTCTAAGATGGAAACAATATGAACCATATGTCCAAGATTCACAGGGCAATTTCACAGATATAAATTTTAATGATATAACCAGGTAAAGGGAGTCTGAAGAAAAACTGAAGCAAAAACAATACTAGTCAGCGACCAACGAGCAAGTGATGCAAGAGTGTACTACTCAAATCCAGTACCTCAAGTGAGTCCCATAGCCCAGCATTGCCCAAATGATATCAACAGTGGTAGGCCCAGAAATCAACTTATTTTTCCTAACAATGAAAGGTTAACTGAAACAGACTAAAGACGAACTGTAACAAGCCCAAAGTGAACTGAGTGCTTAGGAGTTTACACCTGATAGAGTTTGATTGTGTGGGACAATTCTGAAGTGGCCACCTCTGTAACAAGTAGAACAAGTAGACACATAAGAAATGTTTCTGTTTGAAGAAAATAGAGAGAGAAGCAATAGTCTTAAGTCTGACGCATACTGTTTTGGGGGGAATGAAAACCAAGAGATTTGAAATCTGGAATAGAATATTCTTTCTGATGGAGGCATAATACTCCATTGTATATATAAACCATATCTTCTTTAATCGTGGCTCTTTCCACAGTTTTGTGACTGTGACCATTGCTGCTATGGACATTGGGGCTCAGATGGCCCTTTTTTCACTACATCTGTAACTTTGGGGTAAGTACTCAGTAGTAAAATTGCAGGGTCATAGGGAAGCTCTATTTTGAATGTCTTAAGGAATCTCCACACTGTTCTCCAAAGTGCCTGCACCAACTTGCATTCCCACCAACAGTGTAAGAGAGTTCCCCTTTCTCCACATCATCTCCAACACATGTTGTTTCCTGTCTTGCTAATTTTGGCCATTCTACCTTGTGTGAGGTAGTATCTCAATGTAGTTTTTATTTTAATCTTCCTGATGGCTAGTGATGATGAATATTTTTTCATGTGTCTGATTCTTCATTGGAGAAGTATCTGTTCATGTCTTCTGCCCATTTTTTAAAAAAATATTTTATTTATTTATTTGTCAAAGAGAGTGAGCCCAGGCAGGCAGAGTGGTAGGCAGAGGCAGAGGCAGAGGGAGAAGCAGGCTCCCCGCTGAGCAAGGAGCCTGATGTGGGACTCGATCCCAGGACACTGGGATCATGACATGAGCCAAAGGCAGCTGCTTAACCAACTGAGCCACCCAGGTGTCCCTTCTGCCCATTTTTAACATGATTATCTGTTTTTTGTGTGTTGAGTTTGAGAAGTTTTTATAAATCTCGGATATCAGCCCTTTGTATTGTCATTTGCAAAAATATTCTCCAATTCCGTGGGAGGACTCTTTGTTATATTCACTGTTACGCTTGCTGTGCAGAAGCTTTTGATCTTGCTGAAGTCACAAAAGTTCATTTCCACTTTTGTTTCCTTTCACTTAGGAGACATTTCTTGAAAAACATTGCTGAGACTGATGTCAAAGACTTTACTGCCTATGTTATCTCCTAGGATTCTGGTGGATTCCTGCCTCATGCTGAGGTCTTTTATCCATTTCAAGTTTACCTTTGTGTGTATGGTGTAATAGAATGGTCGAGATTCATTTTCTACTAAAAGCTGTCCAATTTACCTAGCACCATTTACTTAAAGACTGTCTTTTTTCCACTGGATATATTTTCCTGCTTTGTAGAAGATCATTTAGCCATGAAGTTTCTGGTCCATACCTGGACTCTCTAAGTGGTTCCACTGGTGTATGTGTCTGTTCTTGTGCCAGCACCATGCTGTCTTTGTGATCACAGCTTTGTAATAAAGCTTAAAATCAGACAAAGCAATGTCCCCAGATTTGTTTTTCTTTTCAACATTTCCTCAGCAATTTGGGGTCTTTTCTGATTCCATGCAAATTTTAGGATTGTTTGCTTCATCTCTTTGAAAAATGATGTTGGAATTTTGATCAGAATGGCATTGAGAATAGGATTGCTCTAGGCAGTATAGACATTTTAACAATGCTTATTCTTCTCATCCATGAACCTGGAATGACCTTCCATCTTTTTGTGTCTTCTTCAATTGTTTCATAAAGTGTGCTGTAGTTCCTCGAGTACATATCTTTTACCTCTTCAGTTAGGTTTATTCCCAGGTACCTAATGGTTCTTGGTGCTATTGTACATGGAATCGATTCTCTAACTTCCCTTTCTATAATTTCATTGTGTTTGTATAAGAAAGCAACTGATTTCTGTACAGTGACTTTGTATCCTGCTACATTACTGAGTTGCTGTATGAGTTCTACTAGTTTGAGGGGAGAGTCCTTTGGGATTTCCATATAAAGCATAAGTCATCTGTGAACAGAGAGAGTTTGACTTCTTCACAGCCAATTTGAATATCCTTCATTTCCTTTTGTTGTCTGATTGCTGTCGCTAGGGCTTCCTGTGCTATATTGAACAAGAGGGTGAGAGCGAGCATTCTATTTGTGTTCCTGATCTCAAAGGGAAGGCTGTCAGCTTTTCCCTCTTTAGGATGATATTCACTGTTTTTTTTTTTTTTTCATTGACAGATTTTATGAAGTTGAGAAATGTTCTCTCCATTCCTATACATTGAAGCATTTTAATCAGGAATCGATGCTGTAGCTTGTCAAATGCTTTTCCTGCATCAAGAGAGATCCATGTGGTTCTTCTGTCTTCTCTTATTGATTTGTTCTATCACATTAGTCTTGGTGGACATTTTGTTTTAATGAATTGCTGGATCTGATTAGCTAGGATCTTCTTGAGACTCTTAGCATCCATATTTATAAGGGATATTGGTCTGTATTTCTCCTTTGTGGTGGCGTCTCTGCCTGGTTTGGGGATCAGTGTAATGCTGGGTTCATAAATAGAGTCTGGAAATTTTCCCTCTGCTTCCTTTTTGAAACAGCTTCAAGAGAATAGGTATTATTTTTTCTTTAAAAGTTTGGTAGAATTACCCAGGGAATCTGTCAGTTTTAGGCTCTACATTTTGGGAGGTTTTTGATCATTGCATCAATCTCATTACTAGATATTGGCCTATTTAAGTTTTCAATTTCTTCCTGATTCAGTTTTGAAAGTTTATAGTTTTCCAGGAAAGCATCCATTCTATTTTGGTTGCTTAATTATTGGCATCCAAATGATAATAATTTCTGATGATTATTTTTTTCTATTTCATTGGTGTTAGTTATGATCTCTCCCTTTACACTCATAATTTTAAACATTTTGGTCCTGTCTCCTTCTTATGGATTAGTATTGCCAATGGTTTATCAATCTTATTTCTTTTTAAAATTAATTTATTTAATTTCTTTTCAGTGTAAAAGAATTCATTGTTTATGCACCACACCCAGTGCTCCATGCAATACGTGCCCTCCATAAAACCTGCCACTTGGCTCCCCCAACCTCCCAACCCAGATCCCTTCAAAACCCTCAGAATGTTTTTCAGAGTCCATAGTCTCTCATGGTTTAACTCCCCTTCCAATTTCCCTCAACTCCCCTATCCTTTCCATCTCTCCAAATCCTCTGTGTTTTTTCTTATGCTCCACAAATAAGTAAAGCCATATGATAATTGACTCCCTCTGCTTGACTTATTTCTCTCAGCATTATCTCTTCCAGTCCCCTCCATATTGATGCAAATGTTGGGTATTCATCCTTTCTGATGGAGGCATAATACTCCATAGTGTATATGGACCACATCTTCCTTATCTATTCACCCATTGAAGGGCATCTTGATTCTTTCCACAGTTTGTTGACTGTGGCCATTGCTGCTATGAACTTAGGGATGCAGATGGCCTATCTTTTCACTACATCTGTATCTTTGGGATAAATACCCACTAGTGCTATTGGAGGATCATAGGGAAGCTCTATTTTTAATTTCTTAAGAAATCTCCACACTGTTTTCCAAAGTAGTTGCACCAACCTGCATTCCCACCAACAGTATAAGAGGGTTCCCCTTTCTCCACATCTTCTCCAACACACGTTCTTTCCTGTTTTGCTGATTTTGGCCATTCTAAATGGTGTAAGATGGTATCTCAATTTGATTTTAATTTGAATCTCTTTGATGGTTAGTGATGATGAACATTTTTTTTAATTTGTCTGATAGCCATTTGTATGTCTCATTGGAGAAGTGTCTGTTCATGTCTTCTCTTCATTTTTTTTTTTTTTACATTATTATCTGTTTTGTGTGTGTTGATTTTTAGAAGTTCTTTATAGATCCTGAATATCAGCCCTTGGTATGTATTGTCATTTGCAAATATATTCTTACATTCCATGTGTTGCCTTGTTGTTTTGTTGACTGTTTCCTTTGCTGTATAGGAGCTTTTGATCTTGATGAAGTCCCAAAAGTTCATTTCCACTTTTGTTTCCTTTGCCTTTGGAGACATACTTTGAAAGAATTTGCTGTGGCTGATATTGTAGAAGTTACTGCCTATGTTCTCCTTTATGATTCTGATGGATTCATGTCACACATTGAGGTTTTTTATTCATTTCAAGTTTATCTTTGTGTACAGTGTAAGAGAATGGTTGAGTTTCGTTCTTCTATGTATAGCCAGCTGCCCAATTTACACAGAACCATTTATTGAAGAGACTGCCTTTTTTTCCACTGTATATTTTTTCCTGCTTTGTCAAAGATTATTTGACCATAGAGTTGAGGGTCCATATCTGGGCTCTCTAATCTGTCCCACTGGTCTATGTGTCTATTTTTATGCCTGTACCATGCTGTCTTGGTGACCACAGCTTTGTAGTAAATTTGAAATCAGGTAACATGATGTCACCAGTATTTTTTTTTCCTTTTCAGCATTTCCATAGCATTTTGGGGTCTCTTCTGATTCCATACAAATTTTAGGATTATTTACTCCAGCTCTTTGAAAAATACCGGTGGAATTTTGATCGGAATGGCATTAAAAGTATAGATTGCACTAGGCAATATAGACATTTTAACAATGCTTATTCTTCCGATCCAAGAGCATGGAATGGTCTTACATCTTTTTGTGTCTTCTTCAATTTCTTTCATGAGTGTTCTGTATTTCCTCAAGTACAGATCCTTTACTCTTCGGTTAGGTTTATTCCCAGGTATCTTAAGGTTCTTTGTGCTATAGTAAATGGAATCAATTCTCTAATTTCCCTTTTGGTGTTTTCTTTGTTAGTGTATAAGAAAGCAACTGATTTCTGTACATTTACTTTGTATTCTGCCACATTACTGAATTGCTGTATAAGTTCTAGTAGTTTGGGGATGGAGTCTTTTGGGTTTTCCATATAAAGTATCATGTCGTCTGTGAAGAAAGAGAGTTTGACTTCTTCATTGCCAATTTGGATACCTTTTATTTCTCTTTGTTTTCTGATTCCTGTTGCTAGGATTTCTGATACAATGTTGAACAAGAGTGGTGAGAGTTGGCATCCTTGTCGTGTTTCTGATCTCAACAGGAAGGCTGTGAGCTTTTTCCCATTGAAGATGATATTTGCTGTGGTTTTTCGTAGATAGATTTCATGAAGTTGAGGAATGTTCCCTCTATTCATATACTTTGAGGAATTTTAATCAGAAACGGATGCTGGATTTTGTCAAATGATTTTTCTGCATCAATTGAGAGGACCATGTGGTTCTTCTCTCTTCTCTTATTGATTTGTTCTATCACATTGATTGATTTGTGAATGTTGAACTATCCTTGCAAACCAGAGATGAGTCCCACCTGGACATTGTGGATACTCTTTTTAATATGCTGTTGGATCCTATTTTCTAGAATCTTGTTCAGAATACTAGCATCCATATTCATCAGGATTATTGGTCTGAAATTCTCCTTTTTGGTGGGGTCTTTGCCTGGTTTGGGGATCAAGGTAATGCTGGCTTCATAAAATGAGTCTGGAGGTTTTCCTATTGCTTCAATTTTCTGAAACAGCTTCAGAAGAATAGGTGTTATTTCTTCTTTGAAAGTTTGATGGAACTCCCCAGGGAATCTGTCAGGTTCTGGGCTTTTGTTTTTCGTAGGATTTTGATCACTGCTTCAATCTCATTACTAGATATCAGTCTATTCAAGTTGTCAATTTCTTCCTGGTTCAGTTTTGGAAGTTTATAGTTTTCCAGGAATGCATCCATTTCATCTAGTTTGCTTAACTTATTAACATATAACTGTTGATTATAACTTCTGATGATTTTTTTTTTATTTCCTTGGTGTTAGTTGTGATCTCTCCCTTTTCATTCATAATTTTATTAACTTGGGGCTTCTCTCTTTTATTTTGGATTATTGTGGCCAATGGTTTAATTAATCGTATTGATTCTTTCAAAAAACCAGTTTCTAGTTTCATTGATGCATTCTACTCTTTCTCTTGTTTCTATATCATTGATCTCTGCTCTAATCTTGATTATTTCCCTTCTTGTGGGTGGAGTTGGCTTAATTTGTTGTTGATTCTCCCATTCTTTAAGGTTCAGTGACAGCTCATGTATTCCGGATTTTTCCATTTACTTTTATTGAGGGAGTTTTGGATGACTATGTATTTCCCCCTTAGGACTGCCTTTGCTATATCCCATAAGCTTGGACCAAAGTGTCTTCATTCTCATTGGTTTGCATGAATTGTTTAGTTCTTCTTTGGTCTTCTGATTGATGCAAGCATTTTTTAGCAAGGTGGTCTTTAGCTTCAAGGTGTTTGAGTTCCTTCCAAACTTTTCCTTGTGATTGAGCTCCAGTTTCAAAGCATTGTGATCTGAGAATAGGCAGGGCATAATCTCAATCTTTTGGAATCGGTTGAGCCCTGCTTTTTGACTCAGTATTTGGTCTATTCTGGAAAAGGTTCCATGTGCACTTGAGAAGAATGTGTATCCTGTGTTTTAGGGTGGAATGTTCTGTTTATATCTATGAGGTCCATCTGGTCCAATGTGTCATTCAATGCTCTTATTTCTTTAGTGATTTTCTGCTTGGACGATCTATTACTGAGAGTAAGGTTTAAGATCTCCTACCATTAATGTATTCATATCGATATGACTCTTTATCTCGATTAACAGTTTTCTTATGTAATTGGCTACTACCATATTGGGGACATAAATATTTACAACTGTTAGATCTTCTTGGTGGATATCCCCTTTAAGAATGAAGTAGTGTCCTGCCTCTGACTACAGTCTTTAGGATAAAATCTAATTTATCTGAAATGAGAATATCTACCCTGGCCTACTTTTGAGGTCCATTGGCATGAAAAATGCTTCTCCATCCCTTCACTTTCAGTCTGGGTGTATCCTTAGGTTCAAAAGGGGTCTCTTGTAGACAACATATGGATGGGCCCTGTCGCTTTATCCAATCTTCAACCCTGTGTCATTTTATGGGGATATTTAGGCCATGCACATTGAGAGTGTTTATTGAAAGATACATTTTTATTGACATCGTGTTACCTTTGAAGTCTTGCTTTCTGTAGATTGTCTCCACATATTCCTGTTCAATGATATTCTTGGGATTTTTATTCATTTATAGAATGCCCTTTAATATTTCCTGCAGTGTTGGCTGGGTGGTCACATAGTCTTTCAAACCTTGCCAGTCTTGAAACTCTTTATCTCTACATCCTTTTGAATATCAGTCTTGCTGGATAGAGTATTCTTGGCTGCATGTTCTTCTCATTTAGTGCCCTGAATATGACTTTCCAGCCCTTTCTGGCTTGCCACGTTTCTGTGGACAGGTCTGACATTATCCTGATGGGCTTTCCTCATTACTTAAGGAACTTCTTTGTCCTAGCTGCTTTCAAGAGTTCCTGTCTACAATTATGATTCATCATTCTCACTATCAGGTGTCTTGAGGTATTTCTAGATTCCAGAATCTTTGGGGCAGACCATTCTGCATTTAGTACATGAATATTGGTTCCATTTGCGAGATTGGGAAATTTTTCTTGGAGAATTTGTTCAACTATATCTTCTAGTTTTCTTTCATTTTCCTCCCCTCAGGGATTCCAATAATTCTGACATTGGAATGTTCCATGGCATTATTTATTTCCCTAAATCTGTTTTTGTGGCTTCTAAGCTGTTTGTTCCAGGCTTCCTCCTGCTGCTTTCTCTCTGTTTGTCCTCCAGATCACTAATTCTGTCTTCTGTCTCAGTCACGCTAGGTTTTAGAGAATTTAGAATAGATTGGAACTCATTGAGAACATTGTAAACATCATCCCTGATGGCTTTCACTTCTTCCCTAATCAATTCTCTTTTGTCATCCATGGCTTTATTCAAATTAGCTTTTCCTGGATAGTTCTTAGCCTAAATTCCTTTTCTGACATATTGTCTATGTCCATAGCCATTAGTTCTGTTGCAGAAGGCCCAGCCTCTGAATTTTTCTTCTGTTGGGCATTCCGCCTCCTAGTCATTTTGGTGAGAGATGGCTGATTGGATGTAGCTGAATGTATCGACGTTAGTGCAGGCAAGGTGCACCCTGGAACACTTCTGAGCAATCAAGAGCTCCCTCCCAAACAAACAAACAAACAAACAAACAAACAAAAGAAAGCAAAAATAAAAGGGGGGGCATAAAAAAAGAAAGGTAAAATAAAAGAGAAGGCCCAGCCAAAATGGGCCCCAAGGTAAGATTTATGAAATATACTAACAAAAACAAAAAAAAAGACTGATAAAAGTTGATAACAAGAGAAAAAAATAAATACATAAAAACAAAACAAAACAAGAACCTCATCAAAAAGTGCCCCAAGTATAAGATTTATATACTACCAGGACAATAACAAATACACAGAAACACCAGTGGGAGAAAAAGATGGGAGAGTGGTTATAAATTCTCAGTGTGGGCGAGGAAGTTTATTTTGATTCTTCTTGGATGTATATTGATATCTTTGTTAAAGGACTCAACTTTCCTATGATAAAGGGAGGTTGAAAACTGGTTTACCTGTAGGGGTAGCATTTATTGGGGAAATGGGATTACCTTGAAATTTAACTCTATATAAATATTAAAAAAAATAAACTAAACTAAGCTAAAATAAAATTTAAAAAATAAAAAAATTTGAAAAGCTAAAGAAAAACACAGGTATATGCATCAAAAGTTCAGGTTGAAAGATTATTATGGAATTTGATGTACTGGACATCTCACTGTGATGTTACAAAGATTAAAAATTATGTATAAAAAATGAACCAGAGTAGTGGGAATGAATTGAAAATAAAAGTTGTATCTATGAAGTAACAGGGGTAGTCCTCTTGTCTTTTTTTGTTTGTTTGTTTGTTTGTTTTTGTTTGTTTTCTGGGGGATGGTCCTACCAAGTGGTTTTTCAGGCACTGTTTCCTGAGTTAAGTCCTCCTGCCCCTATCAAGGGGGTGGGCTCTGAGGAAACCAGTTTTTTAGGCTTTTGTTCTTTGGAGGTTTTTTGTTTGTTTTCACTTGTTTTCTCTGGCCTTGGCAGCTTTTGGTGGCTTTTGGAGGTTTAGAGGAAAGCAAACTGCCCCCAGACCTCCCTCTCAGAGAAGACTCAGTCTGTTCACCTCTGTGTGCTCCAGAGCACATAAATTCTCCCTTGGCTTCTGGAAGAGCAAGTTCCCAGTCAAGGTCTCTGGGGACACAGGAACTCCTGCTTGTACCCAAAACCACAATAGCCATGGCAGTCTGGGCAGCTCCAGACCGCCAGAGAGGTTCCAAGCAGTGATTGTGTACTGAGATTTTCCTGCTGGCCTGGGCTGGGAGTGCTCAGCTTCTCCTGCTCAGAGTGCTGTTTGGCACTTGCACATACCTCCCTCAGGGAGGGGTGAGGGGCGCTACTCAGACTCTGGTAGCCTTGTGCACTGAGAGTGCAAAAGGCTGTGGTTCTGCCAGCTGGCGCCCACATGCACCTCTCTCAGGGGGAGGTGTGGGGCAGGACTTAGACTCTGGTAGCCTTGCACACGGAGAGTGCAAAAAGCTGCATTTCTGTCAGCTGGTGAGGCTCCCTGCCTCTCATGGGGGCCACCACCCAGATGCTCTCAAGTGCACTAGTGGCCCAGGGACCAAGACCTGGTTTCTTCACCTCACTCTTTCTGGCTCAGCACCAGGGATGGCTGCCCCAGGTCCAGGGACTCAAACCCTTGTCCCCAACCACCTGGATTCCCACAATCTCCCCCCATGAACCTTTGCTGTCTTTGATTGCCCCCAATCAGACACCAAGTAATGCTGGTCCCCAATCCCAGGGCCCTCTCGAAGCGGGATATCACTTTCCAATGGGTTGCTTATGGTGGCTCCCTCCACCTTTTGTTTATCTTCTGATATCAGTCTGATGTTCCCACTCAGCTTTACCTGTCCACTGGCATCCTCTGTCCCCATAGAGATTCAAAGATGTATATTCTAATCTCAGGCTGATTTCATGGGTGATCAGAGTTATTTGGTAGGTAATCAGCTCACTTTAGGGTGCAAGTTGAAATGGCACCTCCTCCTACTTCCCTGTTATCTTGTCTCCTCAATGATATTGATTCTTTCAAAGAACCAGCTTCTAGTCTTGACGTGTTGTACTGCATCTCTACATTCTATCTCCTCAATCTCTGCTTTAATCTTAATTATTTCCCTTTTTGTGTGTAGGGTTGGCTTAATTTTTGCTTGATTCCCCAGTTCCTTAAGGTGTAAAGACAGCTGGTGTGTTCTGGGTTTGACTTTTTTTTTTTTTTTTTTTTAGGGAAGCTTGGATGGCTATGTATTTTCCCCATAGGACAGACGTTGCTGTATCCCATAAGTTTTGGGCCAAAGTGTTTTCATTGTCATTGGTTTCCATGAATTGTTTAAGTATTTTCTTTGATTTTCTGGTTGATCCAAAAATTCTTAAGCAAGGTAGTCTTTAGCTGCCAGATGTTTGAATTCCTTCCAAACTTTTCTTGTGGTTGAGTTCCAGTTTCAAAGCATTGTGGTCTGACAATATGCAGGGAATAATCTCAGTCTATTCGTATCCGCTGAGTCCTGGGTGCAATCCAGTATGTGTCTACTCTGGAGAAGGTTCCATGTGCACTCAAGAAGAATGAGTATTCTGTCGTCTTTGGGTGCAATATTATTATATATCTATGAGGTCCATCTGGTCCAATGTGACATTCAATATTCTTGTTTCTTTATTCATTTTCTGTTTGGATGATCTGCCTATTACTGAGAGTGGGGTGTTAAGATCCCCTACTTTTACTGTATTCATATCAATATGAGTCTTTTTGTTGATCAACAGTCATCTTATGTGGTTTGCTGCTCCCGTATTGGGGGCATAAATATTTACAATTGTTAGATCTTCTTGTTAGACAGAACCTTTAAGAATGATGTAGTGTCCTTCTTTATCTCTGACTGCAATCTTTTTTTTTTAAGATTTTTTTAAAATTTTTATTTACTTGTTATATATAGAGAGAGAGCAAGCACAGGCAGACAGAGAAGCAGCAGAGGCAGAGGCAGAGGGAGAAGCAGGCTCCCTGCCGAGCAAGGAGCCCGATGTGGGACTCGATCCCAGGACGCTGGGATCATGACCTGAGCCGAAGGCAGCCGCTTAACCAACTGAGCCACCCAGGCGTCCCTCTGACTGCAATCTTTAGTTAAAAATCTAATTTATCTGATATGAGAATCGCTACCACAGTTTTCTTTTGAGGCCCAACTGGCATGAAAGATACTTCTCCATTCCTTCACTTTCAGTCTGTATGTATACTTAGGTTCAAAATGGGTCTTTTGTAGAGAATATATGGACAGGTCCTGTTGTTTAATCCAAACTGCAACCCTGTGCCATTTTATGGGAGCCTTTTTTTAAAGATTTTATTTTTTTAATTGACAAAGAGAGAGCACAAGTAAGCAGAGCAGCACACAGAGGAAGAGAGAGAAGCAGGCTCGCTGCTTAGCAGAGCGGGGCTTGATCCGAGGACCCTGGAACCATGACCTGAGCCAAAGGCAGCCACTTAGCCAACTAAGTCACCCAGACACCCCTATTTTATGGGAACTTTTAGGCTCTTCAATTGAGAGTGATTATTGAGAGAGATGTTTTTATTGACATCCAGTGGATTGTGAAGTCCTTGTTTCTATAGATTTTTTCCATAAATTTCTGTTCTATGAAACTCTTGAGTCTTTTTTTTTCTTTTCTTTTATAGAACCCTCCTTAATATTTCTTACAGTGCCATCTTGGTGGTCACTTACTTTTTTAAACCTTGCCGGTCTTGGAAGATCTTTATCTCTCCATCCAGTTTGAATGTCAGTCTCTCTGGATAAAGTATTCTTGGCTGCATGTTCTTCTCATTTACTGCTATGAATACATCTTGCCAACCCTTTATGGCTTGCCAGGTTTCTAAGGACAGGCCTGGCATTATTCTGATGACCTTCCTCTTTATGTAAAGAATGTCTAACTCCTAGCTGTTTTCAAGAGCTTCTGTCTAAAATGATGATTCGTCATTTTCACAACCAGGTGTCTTGATGTCTTTCTAGATTCTATGATTTGGGGGGAGTTCTTTCTGCCTCTAGGACACAGAAGCTGTTTCCATTCCCCAAATTTGGAAAAAAAATTATGGAGAATTTGTTTAATTCTATTCTCTAGTCTTCTTTCTTTCTCCTCCTCCTTAGGGTTTCCAATAATTCTGACATTTGAACATTTCATGGCATCACTTATTTCCCTAATTCTGTTTTCATGGCTTCTAAGCTGTTAGTTCCAGCCCTCCTCCTGGTGCTTTTTCTCTACCAGTTCATCCTCTAGATCACTAATTATGTCTTCTACCTCAGTTACCCTAGCTTAGAGAATTTAGATTAGATTGGAACTCAATGATAGCATTTTTCACTTCTTCCCTAATTGATTACATGTTGTCACTAATGGTTTTCTCCACCCTAGCCATTGCCTGGATAATTGTCAGCCTAAATTTCCTTTCCAACATACTGTTTATGTTCATATTCAATATCACTGATGGAGAGGGCATCATCTCTGAGTTTTTCCTCTGTTAGGCATTCCTCCTCCTAGTCATTTGGTGAGAGATGGCTGAGGCAATATGTAGCTGAATGTATCAGCCATGATCCAGGCAAGGTGCACCCTGGAATGCTTCTGTGCAATCAGGAATCCCATAAGAAAAAGAAAAAAAAAAAAAAAAAAAGAGAGAAAGAGAGAGAGAGAGAGAGAGACCAAAAACAAAACAAACAAACCAAAAAACAGAGAGAGAGAGAGAGAGAGAAGGGCCATCCAGAATGTGCCCCAAAGGCAATATTTATAAGATATACAAACAAAACAGACCACAAAAAGATAGACAAAAGTAAATGATAAGAAAAAAAGATCCCAGCCTAAATGAACCCCATGTATAAGATCTATATACCACAAGACAAAAACCAATACACAGAAACACTGGCATAAGAAAAAGATGAGAGGGTCGTTATAAATCTTCAGTGTGGGCGAGGAATGTTATTTTGATTCTTCCTGGGTGTTATCTTGATATCTTTGTTAAAGGACTCAACTTTACAAAGATAAAGGGAGATTAAAACTGGCTTATATATAGGGGAAGTATTGACTGGAGAAAGAGGATTGTCTTGAAGCTTATCTCTATATGTATATTAAATATATTCAAAACCTATATGTCTATATAATTATATAGATATATATTTATAAATATATATCAAAGCAAAAGTAAAACACAAGCATATGTGTCCAAAAAGTTCAAGTTAAAAAGTTAGTATGGAATTTGTTGTATTGAACCTCTTGTTGTGATGGTAAATCAGTGAAAAAAAATGTAAAAAGAATGAGAATAGTGGGAATTAAAAGTAAAAGTTGTATCTATGAAATATACAGGCTTTAGGGCAATACCAGGAGCTTAATATCTTCTTTTCCCCTGATATTTTGGTTTTACAGGTTTATGGGGGCCTTGTGGTGGTTGTCCTCTTGTTTTATTAGCTAGATTTCTGGGGAGGAAACTGCAGTGTTGTTTTTCAGGCTGTCTTGCTTGTGTTGAGTCCTCCTGCTCCCCTCAAGGTGCTGGGCTTGGCAGAAACCGGGTTTTTAGGCTTTTATTTTCTGGATTTTGTTTGTTTGTTTTTTGTTTGTTTTGCTTTTATTTTGTTTTTGTGTGTTTGTTGTCCCTCCCCTTGGTGGCTTTTGGTAGTTCTTTAGTGGTTTAGAGGAAACCAAATTGCACCTATGCATCCAGACCTCCATCTCAGAAAGAAGCATTGGTCTGTTCCCCTCTGGGTGGTCCAGAGCACACAGACTCTTCTACTACCTCCCACTGGCAGAGCATGTCCCCAGCCAATGTCTCAGGGGTGGTGGGAGCTCCCACTTGCCTCTGCGCCCTGGGGCTACCAAATCCATGAGTGATATTGGTCCATGGAGCCTGCTTCCAGTGGCTGTCTTTGCAGGGCTGCTGTGTGGTCAGGTCCAGATGGCCAGAGTCCAGAAGGCAGGCTGGGAGTGTTCAGACTCTTGGCCGGTCCTAGAGACTACTGGCTCTATGTTATCCCAGGCAGAGATAATCCACCAAGATTTTCACACCACACGCCCAGGCTGGAAGTGTTCAGACTCTTGGCCAGTCCTAGAGTCTACTGGCTAGTGCCTGCTGGGACCTCTCTAGGGGTGGGTTGTGTAGTGCAGTTCAGGCCCTGGTCACGCAGTGTGCATGCAGAGTGCAAAAGGCCATGGTTCTAGAAATCGCTGGCTGACAACCACCCAGACTATCTCACAAGTGCCAGCAGCTCAGGGGCCATAGTCTGGAGGCTTTGCCTCGCTCTCTCTGGCATGAGTGGTTGCTGGTGCTTACCATCCTGGGACTGTGGCCATAATCCCGTGCCCATGACTGCCTGATTCCATGGGTTGCCCCTTAAGATCTTTTCTCTTGTTGAGTTCTCTCAACTAGATTCCAAGTTAATGCTGGTCCCAAATCATGGGCACTATCCTATTGGGGTATTACTTTCCATTGGGTCGCTTCTAGTGGCTACTTCCTCCTTCTCTATATATTCTGATATCAGTCCAATCCTTCCCACTCCACTTTACTGGCCCTGTACAGATCCAGAAATGTATAATCCTACATCTCAAGCTGATTTCATGGGTGGTCAGAGTGTTCTGGTAGAAAATCAGCCCACTTTAGGGTACCGGTCTAAACAGCATGCCCTACTTCTCTGCCTTCTTGCCCCCTCCTCCTATATATCATAATTTAAATAAATGTGTAATCATTGAAAGAAACTTCAGAGATATTCAAAGAAAAGGCAACATAAATTTTAATATTTCTACTGAACTCTCATGAGCAAACTCAAATTTCACTTGTAAAAAGATGTTTTTTATTTTGTAAAATTATCAAAAATTCATACTTGTGAAACAAATAATGAACATGCCTTACATCATGTCATAAAGATAAGACAACCATGTGTTTCTCAATAGAAGACAAAAAGTATAGGCATAACGAGGGATAAATTTATGTAGAAAAATTAAAATTGGAAAAAGGGAAAATGATAATGAAATCTTTAAAAGTTAGATGATATACAATTGTATAACCTCACTAAGATGTTGAAAACAATCTCCATATTATTAGTTTTATTGCATATGAATATAATTAGTCACAGAACAATTCCTAGGAGTTGGACAACTAAACTGTTTCCAACTTCTGGATCATATTTATCTTTGAACTTTTACTAATTTCCCTATGATAAAGTCCATTAATTGGAAATGAAACAAAATAAGTCATACATTGAAGTTTTTGAGATAAGCCCACAAAATGTCATCCAGAGAAGAGAACAATTTATGCTCTTAGCATTTGCAAATGGAATTGTCTTTCCTCCCCAATCCTGCTGACATTGCATATTATTAAAACAGAAAGAGTAAGAAGACCATCATTTTCACCCATTTGATAGGTCAATAGAGTGATTTCATTGATTCTCAGCCAGGGTGGTAACTTTGACACTCGTAGATTTGGTGTTTGTAGTTCTTAAAAATTTTATGAAAATATATGGCACATAAAATTAGCTTTTTAAAAGGTTTTATTTCTTTATTTGGCAGACAGAGATCACAAGTAGGTGGAAAGGCAGGCACAGAGCAAGGAGGAAAAGGATCCCTGCTGAGTAGAGAACCCAATGTGGGCTTGATCCCAGGACCCTGGGATCATGACCCAAACTGAAGGCAGAGGCTTTGACCCACTTAGTCACCCAGGTCTCCTAAAATTAGCTTTTTATACATTTACACCATTTAAATGCATAGTTCAGTGACATTAAATATATTCACAATGTTGTTCAACCATTACCACTACCATCTTCAGAATTGTCTTCTTTAGCTGAAACTGCACCTATTAAACAACTTCTCAACCCCCCCCCCTTTTACCCCTAGTCCCTGTCACCATTCTACTTTAATATCTATGGATTTGACTACACTAAATACCTCATATAAATGAATCATGCAGTATTTGTATTTTTGTGACTGGCTTATTTCTCTTGTCTGGATGTCCCCAAACTTCATCTATGTTGGAGTGTATTACAGAATTTCATTATTTTTTAAGATGAGTAGCTTTCTATTTTATATTTATGCCACCATTTATATATCCATTAGTCCATTGATGCATACCCATGTCAACTGCACCTTCTAGTTATTGTGAATAATGCTGATAGAAATATACATATACACAGAGACATATACTCTACTTTTAAAAACTTCACATTATGTCACTTTGCTTTTATAAAAACAAATACAAAAACACCCTACACTAATGTCGTGGACTACACTACTATACATTTTTGCTAACTAAGAGAAATATAAAGATAATTTTTTGCTTTAAAAAAATCATTACTATGCACATATAGATATTTCATAAAAAATGAAATGGCGGGGTGCCTGGGTGGCTCAGCGGGTTAAAGCCTCTGCCTTCGGCTCAGGTCATGATCCCAGCGTCCTGGGATCAAGCCCCGTATCGGGCTCTCTGCTCAGCAGGGAGCCTGCTTCCCTCTCTCTCTGCCTGCCTCTCTGCCTACTTGTGATCTCTGTCTGTCCAATAAATAAATACAATCTTAAAAAAAATGAAATGGCATAACAAACTTTCAAAAAGTGGGGAACAGTCTATTTTTTTTGTCATTTTACTTATTAAAGTGTCCATATGAATGTTTGTTTGGTGTGGAAACCTGTACTTTGAGTGTCTGTTTTTCTCCTTTCCTTTTTTTTTGAATTTTATTTTTTCAATGTCCCAAGATTCATTTTTTATGCATCCCACCCAGTCCTCCATGCAATACATGTGCGCCTTAATACTCACCTACTCATCAACAGGTTTACCTATCCCCCCCAACTCCTTTCCTCTCCAGAGCCCTCAGTTTGTTTCTCAGAGTCCACAGTCTCTTGTGGTGTGTCCCCCCTCCGATTTACTCCAATTCACTTTCCTTTCCTTCCCCTAATATCCTCCGTGTTATTCTGTATGTTCCCCCAAGTAACTGAAACCATATGATAATTGACTTTCTCTACTGGACTTTTTTCACTCTGCATGATCTCCTCCAGTCCCATCCATGTTGATACAAAAATGGGGTATTCATCTTTCCTGATGGCTGAATAATATTCTATTGTATATATGAACCTCATCTTCTTTATCCATTTGTGTTGAAGGGCACCTTTGCTCCTTCCACAGTTTGGCGATTGTGGACATTGCTGCTATGAACATTGAGGTGCAGACGCCTCTTAAGATCACTACATTTGTAGGAGTGAATTTCCTAGATGATAAAGTCATTCTATTTTGAGGAAACTCCATTCTGTTTTCCAGAACATTGAGGTGCAGATGCCTCTTAAAATCACTACATTTGTAGGAGTGATTTCCTAGATGGTAAAGTCATTCTATTTTGAGGAACTTCCATTCTGTTTTCCAGAGTCTCTATACCAGATAGCATTCCCACCAGCAGTGTAAGAGGGTTCCCCATTCTCTACATACTCACCAACATCTTTCATTTCTTGACTTCTTAATTTTAGCTATTTTCCTTGGTGTAAGGTGATAGCTCACTGTGGTTTTGATTTGTGCTTCCCTCATGGCAAGTGATTATGAACATTCTTTCATGTGTCTGTTGGCCATTTGTATATCTTCTTTGAAGAAATATCTGTTCATGTCTTCTACTTATTTTTGATTGGGTTATCTGCTTTTTGGGTGTTGAGGTAAAAAAGATTGCTGTTTGTGTGCTCCTCTAGGATTTTGATGGATTCCTAAGTCACCTTTAGGTAATTCATCCACCGTGAGTCTATTTTTCTGTATGGTGTATGAAGATGGTGCAATTTCATTGTACTGGGTATGGCTGTCCAATTTTCCCAACACCATGTGTTGAAGAGACTTTCTTTTTTTCCATTAGATATTCTTACCTGCTTTGTCAAAGATTAGTTGAATTGAGGGTCCATTTCTGGGTTCCTTATTCTGTTCGATTGATCTGTGTCTGTGATACTGCCTTGATCATTAGAGCTTTGTAATACAACTCAATGTCCAGAAGGTGATGCTACCATCTTTAGTTTTCTTTTTCAA
>ML093130.1:33302-61400 GCA_003697995.1 Taxidea taxus jeffersonii | reverse complement strand
TATTATGCTTAGCGAAATAAGTCAACTGGAGAAAGACAACTATCACATGATCTCCCTGATATGAGGAAGTGGAGATGCAACGGGGGTAGGGGTTAAGGTGGTAGGAAAAGACAAAATGAAACAAGATGGGATCGGGAGGGAGACAAACCAAAAGAGACTCTTAATGTCATAAACACACTGAGGGGGATGGGGGAGAGAGGGTTTGGGAGAGGGTGGTGGGGTTACATTATATGTTTAAATTAAAAGGCTTAAATTTAAAAAAAAAAAACAGAAAAAAAAGTGAAGTCTGTGCAAGAAGCGATTTTAGTTATGAAGAGACAGTTATACATTGTTCTCTGTACTTTTTCTGCTTGAGTTGTCAATAGCAGTTAGTCACAGCCATTTATGGAACATGTGAAAGAAGAGAGATATAAGTAAGATTTGGTTTCTTCTTTCAAACAATTCACAGTCAAGGACAGAAAGACTACAGAGAATAAAATCTGTGTTAATTGATAAGGAAAATTACAGACCAATACCCTTGATGAACACGGATGCAAAAATTCTCACCAAATTACTAGTCAATAGGATCCAATAGCACATTAAGAGGATTATTCACCATGACCAAGTGGGATTTATTCCAGGGCTGCAAGGTTGGTTCAACATCCGCAAATCAATCAATGTGATACAATACATTAATAAAGGAAAGAAGAGGAAACATATGATACTCTCAGTAGATGCTGAAAAAGGATTTGTCAAAGTACAGCATCATTTCTTGATCAAAACTCTTCAAAGTGTAGGGATAGAGGTAATATACTTCAATATCATCAAGGCCATGTATGAAAAACCCACAGCAAATATCATTTTCAATGGGGAAAAATGAAGAGCTTTTCCCCTAAGGTCAGGAACATGCATGGCTGTCCACTATCACCACTGCTATTCAACATAGTACTAGAAGTCCTACCCTCAGCAATCAGACAACAAAAAAGAAATAAAAGGCATGTGAATCAGCAAAGAAGTCATACTCTCACTCTTTGCAGATGATATGATACTGCATGTGGAAAACCCAAAAGATTCCACTCCAAAACTGCTAGAGCTCATACAGGAATTCAGTAAAGTTTCAAGATATAAAATCAATACACAGAAATCAGTTGCATTTCTACACACCTAGAGCAAGACAGAAGAAAGAGAAATTAAGGAGTCGATCCCATTTACAACTGTACCCAAAACCATAAGACACCTAGGAATAAACCTAACCAAAGAGGCAAAGAAACTGTACTCAGAAAACTCTAAAGTGCTCATGAAAGAAATTGAGGAAGACACAAAGAAATGGGAAAATGTTCCATGTTCATGGATTGAAAGAACAAATATTGTGAAAATATTTATGCTACCTAAAGCAATCTATATATTTAATGCAATCCCTATCAAAATGCCATCCATTTTTTTCAAGAAAATGGAATAATCCTAAAATTTATATGGAACCAGAAAAGGCCCTGAATAGCCAGAGGAATGTTAAAAAGGAAAGCCAAAGTTGGTTGCATCATAATTCCAGACTACAAGCTCTATTACAAAGCTGTCATCATCAAGATAATATGGTACTGGTACAAAAACAGACACATAGATCAATGAAACAGAATAGAGAGCCCATAAATAGACCCTCAACTCTATGGTCAACTAATCTTTGACAAAGAAGGAAAAAATACCTAGTGGAAAAAAGGCATTCTCTTCAACAAATGGTGTTGGCAAAATTGGACAGCTATATGCAGAAGAATGAAACTGTACCATTTCCTTTCACCACACATGAAAATAGACTCAAAATGGATGAAAGACCTCAAGTTAAGACAGGAATCCATCAAAATCCTTGAGGAAAACGCAAGCAGCTCTTTGACCTCAGGCACAGCAACTTCTTCCTAAAAACATCACCAAAGGCAAGGAAAGCAAGGGCAAAATGAACTATTAGGACTTCATCAAGATCAAAAGCTTTTGCACAGGGGTGCCTGGGTGGCTCAGTGGGTTAAAGCCTCTGCCTTCGGCTCAGGTCATGATCCCAGGGTCCTGGGATTGAGCCCCGCTTCAGGCTCTCTGCTCAGCCGGGAGCCTGCTTCCCTTCCTCTCTCTCTGCCCGCCTCTCTGTCTGCTTGTGATCTCTGTCAAATAAATAAATAAAATCTTTAAAAAAAAAAAAAAAAGCTTTTGCACAGCAAAGGAACCAGTTAACAAAACCAAAAGACAATTGACAGAATGGGAGAATATGTTTGCAAATGGCATATCAGATAAAGGGCTAGTATCCAAATTGTATAAAGAACTTCTCAAACTCAACACCCAAAGAACAAATAATTCAGTCACGAAATGGGCAGAAGACATGAACAGACATTTCTGCAAAGAAGACATCCAGATGGCCAACAGACACATGAAAATGTGTTCAACATCACTCAGCATCAGGGAAATACAAATCAAAACCACAATGAGATATCACCTCACACAGTCAGATTAGCTAAAATTAGTAAGTCAGGAAATGACAGACATTGGAAGGATGGGGAGAAAAGGGAATCCTCCTGCACTGTTGGTGGGAATGCAAGCTGGTGCAGCCACTCTGGAAACAGCATGGAGGTTCCTCAAAAAGTTGAAAATAGAGCTACCCTATAACCCAGCAACCACACTACTGGGTATTAACCCTAAGGATAGAAATGTAGTGATCTGAATGGGCATGTGCACCCGAATTTTATAGCAGCAATGTCCACAATAGTGAAACTATGGAAAGAACCTAGATGTAGAACCTAGATGTATCGATTCAAAGGTGAATTGATAAAGAAGATGTGGTATGTATACATATACATATATATGTATATGTATACACACACACACATACATACATACAATGGAATACTATGCAATCATCAAAAGAAATGAAATCTTGCCATTTGCAATGATGTGGGTCGAACTAGAGGGTATTATGCTGAGCAAAATAAGCCAATCAAAGAAAGACAATTGTCATATATATGATCTCTCTGATATGAGGAATTTGAGAGGCAGGGAAGGGGGTTGTAGGGGGTAGGGAAGGAAAAAATGAAACAAGGTGGGATTGGGAGGGATACAAACCATAAGAGACTCTTATTCTCATGAAACAAACTGAGGGTTGCTGGGGGATGGTAGTTAGGGATAGGGAGGTTGGGTTATGGAAATTAGGGAGGGCATATGCTACGGTGAGTGCTGTGAAATGTTGAAGCCTGGCAACTCACAGACCTGTACCCCTGGGGTGATAATACATTATATGTTAATAATAATAAAAAAGAAGTCAATTAAATGATGCCACTACCAAGATGAATCAATTGATGAACTATCTGACAAGGATCTTAAAGTAGCCATTACAGAAATGTTGTGACAACCAATTATGAATTCTCACAAATGAAAAAATCTCAGCAAAGAACTAGAAATTTTTTAAAATATATATAAATTATAGAATTGAAAAACAATACTATTAAATTCAAACCCAGAATGGTGTGTTTGTTATTTGAGTTTTAAATAAGATGATACATGGCAAAATGCATAGCATGGTTCCTACTATAGAATATAAGCCCAGTGAACCTTAAAATAGTTCCTTTTAAGTAAGTCTTATAATTTTTGACACCAAGAGATGCTATATTCTTATAGCTAATCACAGATTTAACCAGAGAAATCATTTCACCATAAACCCAAGCAAAATGTTTTCCCTTAACTATGCCCCTTGTTGTTGTTGTTGTTGTTGTTGTTTTTAAGATTTTATTTATTTGACAGAGAGAGATCACAACTAGAAAGAGAGGCAGGCAGAGAGCAGGGAAGCAGGCTCCCCGCCGAGCAGAGAGCCAGATACGAGGCTCAATCCCTGGACCCTGAGATCATGACCTGAGCTGAAGGCAGAGGCTTAACCCACTGAGCCATTGCCCGGCCCCTTGTTGTTTCCTACAGGCAATAAAATTTATCAGCAAATAATAATGAAGAAAACCTACAGGATTTTACTCATCCTTAAATTCATAATTGGATATTACCATTATTTACATTGGGGAAACCAACAACCTCATTCTATATAAATAGAAGCAGGGACTCAAGTCTTGTACATTCACTGTGGTTACCTCTGAGAAGCTCACCGTATAAGCCTTATGGCTTCTTGAGAGCCAGGTTTTCCCCACCCAACTCCTCCCCCAACCCTCCCACCAATTCCAAGTTAGAACCATCCAGGGAAGCTCCAAAGCCATGGTTCCCAGTGTCCTGTGCAATAGTCAGGTCAGCCGCATCCTCCCATTCAAAAATGTTATCACTCTGGTGTGGCACGTGAATGGGAAAAAGGTGTCATACTTAGACATTACACAAATCTCTGTCACCTTTCTATTATTAGAAAGACTGGTTCCCTCACAGTGAGACTAAATCAGTTCTTCTTTCTTAATTGCCAGCACTTTCCGTGAGCCTAAAATTCCCAATCTGAGCTCTGAGTAAATTATCTGACCTTTTTGGATTTAACACTATGAAAATTCAAAAAGGAATAAGGGATCTGGCTCTGTTAATTGATAGCAGACATTGGTGAAACTGCTAATTATGTTATAATCTGTGATCATCAGAATTAAAGTGCCCAATAGGGGCACCTGGGTGGCTCAGTGGGTTAAAGCCTTTGCCTTCAGCTCGGGTCATGGTCCCGGGGTCCAGGGGTTGGGCTCCACATTGGGCCCTCTGCTTGGCAGGGAGCCTGCTTCTGCCTCTCTCTCTGCCTGCTTGTGATCTCTGTCTGTCAAATAAATAAATAAAAATCTTAAAAAAAGAGAAAGTGTCCAATGAAGATAAAATTTTGGGAGACTGAAAAGCCATAGCCACAGACCAGTAGGAGAGGCATAAAAAAAAATACCAAGTGTTATGGAGCAGAATGTTTATTATTAGCAGCAGTAGATAGGTTTATAAAAGATAAAAGCTCAAAATAATCCTCAACTCAAGAATACTGAGAATTCAGGACTTGTTATAAGTATACTCCAAAAAGTAACATTGGTGGTTAGAGTTGAAATAGCAGAAATTAAACTGGGGTTTTTGAAGAGGGGGTTGTAAATTATAATATCACTTAAATCCACAGTCCACAAGGTATGTCATATGGAAATTAATACTTCAATTGAGAAAGCATGGAATCCTAAAAATCAGCATGAGGATCCACCCAGGAAAACTAAAACACCTAACATTGACTGAACTCCATATGCCACATCTGATGAGTTGTTCCTGACATTCTCAAAAAGCCTGTAAACACCCTCACTCATGGAGTCATTTTCATTGCTTCTCATATGCCCCTGTCTTCTCATACCATTCCATCAAATATCCCTCAGTGTGTGCAAACCTAGATACAGAGTTAGAATTCAGCACTCCCCAAGGGCCCATAATGATGTCAGACCTATGAAAGAAAATTTATCCTCCCAAAGAACTGAAAGGCTTTGTTTGTTTCTATCTGAAACATTCTGGAAATATGTGTAGAATGGATTCTGAACATGCCAGGCAAAAATGCAAAAACAAAAAAAGAGCCTAACTTTAACTTTCATTTAATAAATCTATTACATGCTTTGAAGCATTTTTGAATTCACTGTGTTAGCACAAACAGCAAGGAGTAGTTCTAACTGGTTGCTTGGTTGATTAACCGAAACCTGGGTTCAACAAAGGCCCACACTAAATAAAGATGCCAGCAATTTCTTAATGCACTATTAAAGAAAGACTCCAGGGACTTAGCCAGATGCAAACACTGGAGTGGATTTCACATGTCCAATCCCCTGTCTAAACCAAGCTCTTCCCTCAGGGCCAGATGCTGCTGGGAGCTCCTGTGACTAAAATAGGTTACTTAATTAGAGTGAGACTAGCACAGTCATGAGTGGTTAGTGCCAGGCAATGGTTGCCAGAGTCAGGAGTATATGGGGGCCAAAAACACAGCATTAGGTATCAGAATGACCTGCTATGAAATGACCTTCATGGGGGATAATTAACAAATAGACGGGCATCCCACTAAGTTCCCCATGTACCTAGGGAGAAAATGAAACAAAATAGAAGTCTATGAACATAAGGCAACCAAAAGAGTCATAATCCCTCATCTAATACCCTAATCTAAGCCAGTTCAAAGACTCCACGATTTATTAAACAAAGGGGAGGCTGGGTAAGGGTTTCCAAAAACATTAGCAACAAGAACTCTGAATCTTATTCTTAGACTCTCATAAAGGAGCATGTGGCCACTTTTCAGGATAACTATGCAATGAGGAAAGCAAAATATTCACTCTCTTTGGAATTTATTAATCACTGGTGCCTGGGTAACACTCATTCTTTGGGCCCTTAATAGCATTACATTCCACCATTCAGAGAATGGACCTGGTTCTATTAGTCTCCATTATTTTTATCTTAAATTATCTATTTATCATCTACTATAGAACCAGTATAATGCTGTACACATGCCAAGTACACAGAATACTTAATGGGAATGGCTGTCCTCAACAGCTACTAAAGCCTACATACTGACTTCTTGACACACAAATTAAGGGCCAAGTGGAAGCAATCTGACCATAATATAATATCAAATCCAAACTCATACCCCTGAGGAACTGCAGAAATATGTTCCACCATGGAAAACTTGGGATATGCAGGAGATATTGATCCAGGTTGTTGAGAACAGAGATATATCTTAAAGGGTGACAACACAAACATTATCAGTTTGTGATTATAATAGTAGCTACCTGTTTTAGATGCAAACTATTTTCCAAAACATAGCCATATAATTCCTTGATCCTAATACTGAGTGACTGCTCTGGTGGGTATTTTTCCTCATTACAATCACAAGGGAAGACCATTCAATAAGTGGTCCTCACTTGTTCTAGAATTCAAGGTCTAGCAAGAAAATTATGGCATATTCAAAATGGGTAGGAAAAGATGCTGATAGTGTTACCAATAGCACTGTTTACAAATGTCTAAACAGAATTGAAGGGCAGCAAGGAGAGATGTTGGAGTAACCCATGGTTAACAATAGCAGGAAGCCATCATCATTCATTCCCCAGATCTGAAGATGCAAATGGAGGACAGGTTAATAGGACCCGTAGTGGTATGATGGGACAGTCAAGAGGAAGCTGTGACCTTTGGTGGAGTAATACAGCCATGGCCAACTGAAGGTTTAGTGGGAGAGAACCATGGGAAACCACCACCTTGATCTCTTTCCTCCCCACCTTCAGTATCCTGCCAGTACATTCTGGTAGCTAAACCCAGCTGGAATCCAGACATCAAAGGAGGCTTAGAGCTCATCCTCAAAGACCATAGATCAGGGTGGAGAAACAGAAATCTGATTTATAAGGGGCAGAGAGAGAAACTTCATCATTCTTGTCTACCGTAATGATGACATCATGGGAAAGGGCTGGGAGAGCAGGAAGTGGCAGATTTCCCACATCACATGGTAAGAGTCACACATGCCTGAGCATGGATGACAGTCTACACCAGGACAAGAGCAGCCACCTCAATGGAGCTGTAGTATCCAGTGATTTGGGACGGATCAGAGTACGTTTTCAAATGGAAAAACAAGCTGCTACATGCACTGCAACCTCTCACAAAAGAAGTGGCATGATGGCAACCCCACTTTAATTTTTGAAGTGACATGTGCAGATTTAGATGTGCTGTTCTGATGAATTTACCTCGAGAATAGAGATTGCCAGCTTTGAGAGGGACCTAGAGCAAGGCAGAGTATCCAGATGGTCCAGGCTAGCAGTCAAATTTTTGACCTGGAGGATCCAATGATGCTTAAAATGTTTGTGTAAGATCAAGATGTTTCTCAGAGCCCAGGTTCATCCACAACAGGGCAGTAGGGATACCATGGGGTCCCAAGGCCATGGGGTTAGGGACCTGGGCCCAGAGTGGCAGCAGATGTGGCAACTATGTCATCAGCATCTGCAGGTTTACAGGCTGCATGCTGAGATGTGTAGTGCCACTGCTCAGGCAGTAAACTTTGTCAGTAAGTTATGACAAAATAATAGTGGCTGCATGGACATTGCAATAAAACATATCAGGGAGTTTAGATTCTTCAAAGAATCTAAACTTTCCATCAGGTTAGAAAATTATTGCAATATTGCAAAGCAAGTAGAAATTAAATTTAAAGATCATGGCACTCCATAGAAAAGAATGCTGTTTTCAAAAGAAGCTTCGGTTGAACCAATTATTAATGAAGAAGACAATTTCAAAATGAATGTTTTCTTTTTAATTGAAAATGCAGTGATAGATTGCATAAACAGGCATTCTGAATTATAGACAAAGCAGGAAGGCACTTTTGGGTTCTTGTCCAATCTCCATACACCACAGGAAATGTCAGAAGAGACATTAAAATGCCACTGTACAAATTTACACTTAAAATTCAGACTTACACAAAACTGATTTTAGCAAACAGCATTCCGTGAGAATCAGCTTCAGATGTACTAAAATTTATATTTCAAAATAACTCATCAAAAAATCTTTTCCATGTTGTCAGCTCCAGTGACATTGCCACCAGCAGAAGAATAGTTCCCCAAATTAAAAAATTATCAAAAATTATTGGGAACTAAGAGGACACTTACCATGATAAGCACTGAGTAATGTACAGAACTGTTGAATCGATATATTGTACACCTGAAACTAATAGAACACTGTAGGCTAACTACACTAGAATTGAAATTTTAAAAAATTATTTGTAGTCTTGCATGTGCCAAGAGTGACTGTTGTTGCTTTCAGTTCAACTGACGGAAAGTGAACTTGCTATTAGTATAAAATTTGATGACCTAATAAGTCAAAGTGCAGAAAAGCAAGCCAGAAAATTAGTATAATCAATTAGGATATCATATTAATTATTGGTATCATTTTATATAAAGTTACCAAAATGAGGTTATTTTGGTAATTGGTAAGTTTATGTTGTTACTCATGTATCACTGTTATTTTTTATAATAGAATATTTTTAAAGGAAAAAGCTTTGCTTGCCGTATTAATGCCTTAAACATCATTTTTTCCCTACTTCATGAATAAGAGCTCCACAGTTTCCTTTTTCACTGCTCTTATCAATTACATAGCCAGCCCTGACAGACACTGCCATTTTCTTTTTATTCTGACTTGAATGTAGATGCGTTACCTAGAGGTACAGGAGTCATTCTGAAATCATGAGAAAATCCAACATATTAAAAATGAACCATCAGAAATAAGGAGTCTCTGTTTTGTTTTTGTTTTTTAATTTTTTTTTCAGTGTTCCAAAATTCATTGTTTATGCACCACACCAGTGCTATGGAATCTCTGTTTTTGATATTGCTATTGAACTAATACATTGCTCCTAAACTCTCTACCTCTAGATATCCAATACATGCCCAAATGTAAACTAAAATGCCAATAATTTGAGGTACTTATCACATACTTTTCTGTAATGTCTATGGAGAAATCAGTTTATATGTCCTGGTTCGAAAAGAAATTCTCCGATTCCTTAAAGATTTACCCTCCCATGTCATTCATCCCATTACCATTTATTACATACATTATAACCTTAAATGATCTCATTGTTTGAATGACTGTCTTCTCTGAACTAAATTATGAGAGCTCCAGAAGGAGAACTATTTTGTCTTATTTACCACTATCCACCCAGCCCCTGACACAAAGTACCTACTCAAGAAACTGTTGAATGAGTGACTGAATGAATTAATCAAAGACTTCCCTCAGGCAACACACCAGGCTCAGATCACAGAATAGGAAAGGGAAATATGTCCCTCAATCATTTCTTCAGCAGTGAAAACAAAGAACATTTTTCTTCAAATACTTACAAGTGTAAGTTTTTGTGGGCTCTAAGTTACCATATCCTTTTCAGGGAGAACACCTCTTACCTAAGTTCAAAAATGTACCAAACTGGGTTTCTGTGAATGCAGAGGGAGTCTGTTCTCTCCCCTTCAGGGTGGACCTGTTGTCCTCATGCCACCAGGTGGTACCACCCCACCTGCCACTGTTACAAGGTCCCCAGTTCTGCAAATGCTCAACATCTCGGAGAGCAGCCTACAGATACTGATGCATCTAAGATTGTCTTCTGACTACCATTTTTCAGCTGTTGTAAATGCAACTGCATTCTGGGGAGCTAAATTCACAAGACAGAAACAAAAAGCTCATTCTTAGCATCACCCTTTCCTCCTGGAAGCATAAAGGGCTCTCACAACCCATCTTCCTGAACACGCATGTACAACCTCTTTTTTATTCCTCCATCCCAGCTGGATCCTGAGAGGTGTGCTTTCAGTTATCTTAATTATTACCTCAGTATTTGTCTCTGCTTTGAATCCATGATCCATTTCATCTCCTCATCCCACAGACCTCCTTGACACTTCCATTTAGTCAAGTTGAGATTCCTCTTCACAAAAATTCAGTGTTCCTTCATTCACATCAGTAAGGTTTGCTTCCAGTCTGAGGGTCAGAATCTCCTCCCCCAGTGACAGAATTAGTTAGATTCAGATGTGACTATAAATCTGTTTTCCCACCACCACAGATCAGGCATGTGCCTTTCAGCAAGACATTTTAAACATATGAAGGTCCAAGCCACATGCAGAAAAATGAAACTGGACCATTTCCTTACACCACACACGAAAATAGACTCCAAATGGATGAAGGACCTCAATGTGAGAAAGGAATCCATCAAAATCCCTGAGGAGAACACAGGCAGCAACCTCTTCGACCTTAGCCACAGAAACTTCTTCCTAGCAACATCACCAAAGGCAAGGAAAGCAAGGGCAAAAATGAACTGTTGGGACTTCATCAAGATCAAAAGCTTTTGCACAGCAAAGGAAACAGTCAACAAAACCAAAAGACAACTGACAGAGTGGGAAAAGATATTTGCAAATGACATATCAGATAAAGGGCTAGTATCCAAAATCTATAAAGAGTTTAGCACACTCAATACCCAAAGAACAAATAATCCAATCAAGAAATGGGCAGAGGACATGAACAGACATTTCTGCAAAGAAGACATCCAGATGACCAACAGACACATGAAAAAGTGCTCCACATCACTGGGCATCATGGAAATACAAATCAAAACCACAATGAGATACCACCTCACACCAGTCAGAATGGCTAAAATGAACAAGTCAGGAAATGACAGATGCTGGCAAGGATGTGGAGAAAGGGGAACCCTCCTACACTGTTGGTGGGAATGCAAGTTGGTGCAGCCACATGGAAAACAGCATGGAGGTTCCTCAAAAAGTTGAAAATAGAGCTACGCTATGACCCAGCAATCACACTACTGGGTATTTACCATAAAAATGTAGTGATCCGAAGGGGCACATGCACCCTAATGTTTATAGCAGCGATGTCCACAGTAGCCAAACTATGGAAAGAACCTAGATGTCCATCAACAGATGAATGGATAAAGAAGATGTGGTATATACATACAATGGAATGTTATGCAGCCATCAAAAGAAATTAAATCTTGCCATTCGTGACAACGTGGAAGGAACTAGAGGGTATTATACTCAGCAAAATGAGTCAGTCGGAGAAAGACAATTATCATATGATCTCCCTGATATGAGGAAGTTGAGGGGCAATGTGGGGGGTTTGGGGAGTAGGAAAAGAATAAATGAAACAAGATAGGATTGGGAGACCATAAGAGACACTTAATGTCACAAAACAGACTGAGGGTTGCCAGGGGAGGGGGGTAGGGAGAGGGTGGTGAGGTTATGGACATTGGGGAAGGTGTGTGCTATGGTGAGTGCTGTGAAGTATGTAAACCTGGCAATTCACAGACCTGTACTCCTGGGGTTAATAATACATTATATGTTAATAAAGACATAAAAAATTACAAAAAATATATATATACGAAGGTCCAGGAGACCACATCAGGGTGATCAGCATTCTGATTTAGTAGTTAGAAATGGCAATATACAAATGCAATTTAAAGTCCTGCAAATATATTCTTTGAAGAAAAGCTAACCTTCCAAAAGAGCATGCATGTGCACGCACACACACATGCACACACACACACACAGATGATAACAATAATGATCAGGATATTAGCAAGTGTCTCAAATCTCATATAGTCAATATTTATAGGAAAACAAGATTCCCAGGAACAAAAAATGGCTTTTGAAATTACCTGTTGGCAAAAAAAAAAAAAAATTACCTTTTGGTATTGCTTCAGCACAGACTTTAAGGGATGTAAGAAGTCATTTGGTAGTGCACATCTATTTTGTGGGATGATACAGACACAAACAATTTCTACTCTATCATATTTAGAAGTCCCAAAGCTCTTTCCTGTCCATTTTATTCTTGGAATGCCCCTGTAAAGGGCCTACATTATTATCAACCCAATTATATGATAAGAAAGCTGAGATGGGATAAGTTTAAGTGACTTGCCCAAGTTTCCTCAAGCCCATGTCCTTCCTCCCACCATGATGATGAAGTGCCTTTCTCAGTTTAAAAACAATCTAGGATAAAATAACATTGAATTTGGTTATCATAGAGTTCTTTGTGTTTAGGGATTTGAGAGTCTTTTTTGTATAATAAAACACTCTTCCACCCTAGTGTGTGGCAGTATGTGTGGGATCACAGAAAAAGGAAGGTAACAATAGGACAAAGTATTTACATGCCTCTAGTTCCTCAAGCACTCAGAATTTGAGAGCTAGCCCCTGCTGTCCCCATACATTAATATGCAATATTCCTATTTGATGGATTAGGTCCAAAAAATTTTTGGATTTGAAGAAGTGAAGCTAGCAACATGGTGACCAAGCAAAATGCAGAGTTTTCATCAAATGCTTCATCTAGTTGCAAGAGCTGATGTTAATAGCAGTGACAAATTTGTTTGCAGTTTTATTCAAGAAAACAAAAAGGCTGAAACTGTGATATAAATGTCCTAATACATCAAATTCCAGTCTTTGAAAAGGCAGAAAACCAGTAACTGAGATCTCCTAGTTGAGAGCAGTTTTTTTTTTTTTAAGCTTTAATGACTAAGAGCATTGGAAATATTGACCTGGAGCCCAAAAGTGTTATTTGACGAAGACAAACATACCAGGATGGACAGTATTAAGTGGCCAAATCACTCACTCATCAATTCATTTAATAAATGCTTTCTGAGAATGCATTTTGTTCTGTGAATTAAGAAAGGCAGGAGATAAATTAGATGAGTTTGCTCAAAGCCAGTAGAAAGAGAAGTGCACTAAGAAAAAAAAGTTGATGTATCCATTTGGAATTAATTTAGCTGCAGGAAACAGAAAACATTACAGTAACTGAAAGAAACTAGCTCTATACAATAAAATATCCAAAGAAGGTAGTTGCTGGCATTGATTCTGCTGACCGGTGATACCATCTGGGACACCTATTTCTATTTACCTTTCTCTTCCACAACATTTAGCATTGTATCTGTTGATTTTCACTATATTTTTTAAAAGCCTCCCCAAACTTAATGGTTTAATCAACAACAACTGATTGCCTCCTGCACGTGCAGGTCAGTTGTGATGTTCTGGTTCAAGTCCAGCCTTCCTCAGCTACCATCAGTGGGATCCACCCAGGTATTTCCTATCAGCTGCATGTCACTTGGGGAGGGCTGGCTTTGCTGATGTTAACTGAGCCCCCTTACTTGTCTAGGATCTTGGCTGGAACACCCGAGCTCATTGTGTCTCTTATAATTTCTAATCACCCAGTAGGCTGACTTGGGCTTGTTTGCACAGGTGGGCAGGGATTTCAAAGACTGAGTGAAAACATATGAGTCCTCCTGAGGCCTGGACTCAGAACTGGCCCACTGCACTGTGCTGAGTTCTACTGGGAAAAGAAAGTCACAAGGGCAGCCCAAACTTAAAAGGAAGGGATATGAACTTCAAATTTCGACAAGAACACCATTGTGGCCTGAATACAGAAGGAGAATAGTTGTTGCCATTTTTTCTTAGACGATTTTATTTACTTAAGAGAGAGAGAGAGAGGTGGGGGCACCTGGGTTGCTCAGTGGGTTAAGCCTCTACCTTCGGCTCAGGTCATGATCTCAGGGTCCTGGGATCGAGCCCCGCATCAGGGTCTCTGATCAGCGGGGAGCCTGCTTCCTCCTCTCTCTCTGCCTGCTTCTCTACCTACTTGTGATCTCTGTCTATCAAGTAAATAAAAAAATTAAAAAAAAAAAAGAGAGAGAGAGAGAGTGAAAGAAGGAGCACAAGTGCGGAGAAGAAGTAGAAGTAGGCTCCCTACGATGTGGGGCTCAATCCCAGGACCCTGAGATCATGACGTAACCAACAGGCAGACACTTAACTGAGCCACCCAGGTGCCCCATCTGTTGCCCTTTTTGTAAATAACCTATCAATCTCCCCTCTGGCCAAAATTATTAATGACCTACGCACGTGGAAAAGATACTCATTCCCACCAGGCACCTGCAAAAGCCTCGTGCAATCGTGCCATCACTCTTCAAGTCTGGGTTTTGATGATCTATGGCTAGAGTACAGGTTATTTGCCTCCACAGACTCAGCAAATAATGAGACAGAGAATAGGAAAAGCCACAATAGACGGTTTTATTTAATGAGGGGAAATGAGAGTGCATGGCATTCTCTGGTCCACAGCAATTTTAAATTCCCACCCAACAAATATTGCCAGATCCTCAAACACCACAGTAGGAAATGTTTCTTAATTACAGCTCAGTTGTGTTCTCTAGGGCTGACCTCTAGTCCAATATGCTCTATGAATTCTAGGAATGGCTCATAAATCCGTTCTCTATACAATTCACTTTTCCCTCCAGTTTCTTGATGTCACCTTCTGAGATATCCTACCTTTCACATAAGAAATAACCTGTGACTGCAGCTGAATAGCCTTTTTCAGCCTGCATCTTTCCTAGGCAATTGCTAAAACCTGAGTCCCTCTGAACTCAGCTAGTGATGTTTCTGTCATTACAAGTCCCTTAAAAATGTTGTGAGCTTTCTATATGTCTGAGTATATTCTATTTCATTTGGGGAAAATCCACACCTACCACTAGTTTTTGAAAACATGCCTCTGTCTCTCTTAACTCACAGCACTTTGGGCATGGAAGATTCCTGCAGGACACTGCCCTTAAGATTGCTATAAAACATTTTTCTAGCTCAAAGTTTCTTCTAGATGCCTCCTTAATTCCTTCAGACATCTTGACAAAGGGCCCTAGAGGCACCCCCCTGATTTGCTCAATACCCTTGGGCTGTGTTCTACCTTAAGAACTTGTTACTGGCTGAGAATACTGGAGATAACAGTTTCATTATCTATCCCTTCCAGTCCTGGTTCCTCCATATTCTCTCTAAATTCCACTTGCCAATTAATAGTCCTTATATTAGCTTATGTGTCCCCTGTAGTTCCTTATTATATGTAGCGAAAATAATCTGGTTGACAAGTTCATTAGGCACATTTTTTTTTAACCTTTCAATTTACTAAAGGCAACATTTGCCAATGATTTCACAACTACATAACATAGAGCTTCACTTTCCAGACTCCAGTTTTCAGCTTCTATTAATCGCTCATTATTTTCCAGGAAGCTATTTGTAGCTTCCTGGCCCCAAAGCCCATGATTTTACTCTCCCAGGCCCATTTCTGAATCAGTTAGACTTTGCTCTGTAACAAGTCACCTCAAAATCTGGTAACTGAAAAGCAAGGAGTGCACAGGTCATCTGGGAAGATATTCTGGTGTGCTGGCCTCAGGTCTTCCAGCAAGGCTCACTCATGCACCTGTGAACAGTTACAGCTTGACTAGTGCTGACTTTGCTGATCTTGGAAAGGACATATTCTATGTCGGAGGCTTTGTTTGTAACAGCTGGACCAACTCCCCACTTGTGGTCTCTCATCCTCCAGCAGGTTAATCCTGATGTGTTCTCATGGCATGGTAGAAATCCAATCAAATGAGCAGAAACACACAGGCATCTTGAGACCAAGGCTCAGAACTGAACAGCCTCTCCACTTCTGTGTTCTATTGTCCCAAGGAAGTGATAAATTCAATTCCGATTCAAGGGTGGGGAACAGACTCCACATCTTGATGGCACTTGCTACAAAACCAGATGCACAGGGAAGTAGACAGGGGAAAGGAAGCAATGGGCTTCTCTTGCAAACAATTTCACAGAAGCATGTAGGGTTTTATTCTGTTATGTATCACTTCATTATCCCTGACAACTTTGGATAACTTTAGCAATAATCTGGGGGTGATCCATTGCCACCATGTGAATAACCTGTTTTATGTACTTTCATGTAATGGGTTTAATATTCCCTGATAGTACATTATTAAATTATTACACTGGAGTTTTTAAAGTAACAATTTTGTAATTATACCATGTTTTCTCCATTGACTATCTTGTAGATTTTGGTAAGAGTGCTTTCCTTTTTCTTTCATTCCTTTCCACTCTCTTAGTTTCTATGTGACTGAATACATGGATAATTTCATTCAATGTGTTATAATCAGTTAGTCACAATTCTTACAGATGTTCAAATTGTTCTAAACACGGTCAGTGGGAAGTGCATGAAGCTGGCTTTTTTGTAATTTTGGCACAACTCACTGGTGTTTGAACACCTCCTTTTTTTGTCTTTAGAGTGCATCCCACCAAAAAAGTACAGTTAGAGTGCTCTGTTCAAAAGTTATTTGAAGTAATTACTTCCTTCATGTAATTAGGTTATCAATTTGATATAACTAGGTTCATTTGTTTTTATTTGTATGCAACTTAAGGGTTTGATTTTTTCCATTTTCATTTAATTTTGAATATGTAAGGCATTTACATGGTTTAAAATTAAGTTAATTCAAAAATATCCAATATACACTCATTCCTATCCAGAGCCTCCCCACTGCATTCCTACCTATCACTATCCTAATATATCCTTCCTGTGTTTCTTTTTCAAAAATAAGCAAATATAAAATGTTGCTTTGACCACTAGACATCACTTAGAAAAAGATAAATTGGATCCATATCTCAAACGAAACTCATAATAACCAAATGTGAAAATGAAACCATACAAGTTACAGAAAGAAAACGAGTAAATTTTTTCTGTATAATCCAGGGGTAGGAGAGTTTTTTAAAATGTGACTCAAAATCTAAAATTATTAAGATAAGAGAGCCTGGGAATATGGCAAAGTTAGAGGACCTTAAGCTCACAAAGATACTCAGTAGACTTGAGAAAAGAATGGAGGACATCAGTGAGACTCTTAAAGGATTTAAAAAAGAACCAATCAGAGATAAAGAGCACAATAAATGAAATTAGAATACACTAGATGGAATAAATAACTAGAAGAAGCAGAATGAATTAGGAACCTGGAGGACAGGGTAATGGAAAGTAATCAAACTGAGAAGGAGAGAGAAAAAAGCAAAGTTATGCAAAGTAAGAATAGACTTAAGGAGCTCACTGACCCCATCAAGTGTAAAAACATTCACTTTACAGGGATACCAGAAGAAGAGAGAGAAAGGGGGGCAGAACATTTACTTGAAGAAATAATGGCTGAAAACTTCCCTAATCTGGCAGATTAGGGAAAGAGAAAGAAAACAGATATTTAGATCCAGGAGGCACAGGCATCCCCTAAAAAAAAATCAACCCAAGGAGGTCCACACCTCCTGGATGCACAGTAATTAAAATGAAAAAAACTAGTGATAAAGATGGAATTTTAAGAGTAGCAAAAGAAAAGAAGACAGTTACATACTGTCTTAGGGGAAACCCCATAAGGACAGATTTTTCAGCAGAAACATTACTGGCTAGAACAAGGTGGCATGATCTGGTCAAAGTGTTAAAAGGAAAAAAAAAAAATCTGCAGCCATGAATGCTACAGAAAGGCTATCATTCAGAATAGGAGAGATAAAGTGTTTCTCAGACAAACAAAAACTAAAGGAATATAAGACCACAAAACCAGCTCTATGAAAAATGTTAGAGGGGACTCTGAATAGAAAGAAAAGACTGGAAGTAGGAGTATAAACAGAGGAAACACAAAAGCAGTAAAAGTGAGTGTACCTGTAAAATCAGTCAAGGGATTCACAAAATAAAAGGATGTGAAATACCGCACCATATACCTAAAACATTTGGGGGTGGGTAGTAAAGAATGGGTTCAATCTTAAGTGATCATTGACTTAACATAGACTGCTATATGCAGAAGATGTTATATATAAACTTAATGGTAACCACAAATCAAAAACTAGTACAGATCTGCAAAGAATAAAGAGAAAAGAATCTACTAAAGAAAGCCAACAAACCATGAAAGAGAACAAGAAAAAAAGTCAGAGGAAAAACTACAAAACCCACCACCACAAAACAAGTAATAAAACAGCAATAGGTACAAATATAGATCAGCTACCAATAATTACTTTGAATGTAAATGGACTACATGGTTCAATCAAGAAACACAAGGTGATGGGGATGGCTTGCCAGAGGAATTCTATGGAACATTTAAAGGAGAATTAACACTTATTCTCCCGAAGTTGGTCCAAAAAATGGAAATGGAAGTAAAACTTCCAAACTTATTCTACAAGGCCAGCATTACCTTGATTCCAAAACCATACAAAGACTCTGCTAAAAGGGAGAATTACAGACCAATATCCCTGATGAACATAGATGCAAAAATTTTCAACAAGATACTAGCTAATTGAAGCCAACAGTACATTAAAAAGATTACTCACTATGATAAAGTAGGACTCATTCCTGGGCTTTAGGGGTGATTCAATATCCACAAAACAATGACATGATACATCACATTAATAAAAAAAAGGATAAAAACATATGAACCCCTGAATGGATGCAGAAAAAGCATTTGACAAATACAGCATCCTTTCTTGATAAAAACCCTCAAGAAAGTAGGGATAAAAGGAACATATTTCAACAACATGAAGGCCATATACTAAGATCCACAACTAATATCATCCTTCATGGGGAAAAACCCATGGTTTTTCATGGGGAGAGCTTTTCCCCTAAGGGTAGGAACATGAAAGCGATGTCCATGTTCACTATTGTTCCAACATAGTAGTGGAAGTCCTAGCCTCAACAATCAGACAACAAAAAGAAATAAAAGGCATTCAAATCAGCAAGGAGGAAGTCAAAGTTTCACTCTTTGCAGATGATATGATACTCTATGTAGAAAACCCAAAAAACTCCATCCCAAAATTGCTAGAATTCACACAGGAATTCAGCAAAGTTGCAAGATACAAAATCGGTATACAGAAATCTGTTGCATTTCTATACACCAATAATGAAGTAGCAGAAAGAGATATCAAAGAATTGATCCCATATAAAATTGCACCCCAAACCATAAAATACATAGGAATAGACATAACCAGAGAGGTAAAAGACTATACTCTGTAAACCACAGAACACTTATGAAAGAAACTGAAGAAGCCACAAAGAAATGGAAAAACATTCCATGCTCATGAATTGGAAGAACAAATATGGCTAAAATGTCTATACTACCCAAAGCAATCTACATGTTCAATGCAATCTTGATCAAAATAACACTAGCATTTTTCACAGAGCTAGAATAAACAATCCTAAAATTTGTATAGAACTAGAAAAGACACCAAATAACCAAAGTAATATTGAAAAAGAAAAGCAAAGTGGGAAGCATCACAATCGCAGAATCAAGCTGTATTACAAAGTTGTACTCATTAAGACAGTATACTAATGGCACAAAAACAGACCAAAAAAGATCAGTGCAACAGAATAGAGAACCCAGAAATGGACCTACATAGTCAATCTTGACAAAGCAGGAGAGAATATTCAGTGGGGAAAAAAGACAGTCTCTTCGACAAATGGGGTTGGAAAAATTGAACAACCACGTGCAAAAGAATGAAATTGGACCACTTTCTTATACTATACACAAAAATAAGTTCAAAAGGGATGAAAGACCTAAATGTGAGACAGGGATGCACCAAAATTCTAGAGGAGAAAACAGGCAGCAACCTCTTTGACCTCAGCCAAAGCAACTTCTTACCTAACATGTCTTTAGAGGGAAAGGAAACAAAAGTGAAAATTATTAATGTTCTGGCATGTATCATCTTCTTTATCCATTTATCACATACAATGGAATATTACTCATCCATAAAAAAAAAAGAATAAAATCTTGCCATTTGCAATGATGTGTATGAAGCTAGAGTGTATTATACATTTGTTTTGATGAGCACTGAGTGTTCTATTTAAGTGGTGAATGACTAAATTTTACTCCTGGTACCAATACCACACTATATGTTAATTAACTTGAATTTAAGTTAAAAAAATAAAATTTTAAAATAAAACCTGTAATCCAATTTTAAAAAGTAAATTTTTTAAAAAGACACAGAGCAATAGAATAGATTAAAAAAAAAAACTACAAGACCCGTCTATATGCTGCCTACAAGAGACTCATTTCAGACCTAATGACACCTAGTAATTGAATGTGAGAGGTTAAAGAAATATTTATAATGCAAACGGAGGTCAAAACTAAGTCAGTATAGCAAGATTTACATAGGACAAAACAGACTTTAAAACAAATACTCCAGAAAGAGGTAAAGGACACTGAATAATAATAATAAAGGGGACTATCCAATAAGAGTATATAGCAACTGTAAATCCAACAGGGAGCACTGAAATACATAAAACAGTTAATAACAAACATAAAGGAACTAATTGATAGTAATACAAAAATACTAGGGGACTTTATTTTTTTTTAAAGATTTTTTTTGTTTATATTTATTTGTTAGAGAGAAAGAGAGCGAGCACAGGCAGACAGAGAGGCAGCAGAGGCAGAGGGAGAAGCAGGCTCCCTGCCAAGCAAGGAGCTGGATGTGGGACTCAATCCCAGGACATTGGGATCATGACCCGAGCCGAAGGAAGCCGCTTAACCAACTGAGCCACCCAGGCGTCCCACTAGGGGACTTTAAAACCCCACTTAGGTCAAGGGACAGATCATCCAAACAGAAAATCAACAAGTAAACCATGGCTTTGAATGTTAAGCTGGACCACATAGATTTAACAGCTATGTTCAGAGCATTCCATCCTAAAAGAGCCGAACGCATCTTCTTTTCAAGTGCTCATGGTAAATCCTCCAAAAAGACTCACCTATTAGGTTACAAAACAAAGCTCAACAAATTAATAAAGATCAAAGTCATATCATGTATCTTTGCTGACCAAACGCCATAAAACTAGAAATCAACAAGAAAAAAAATCTGGAAACATCACAAAGATATGTAGGCTAAATAACATGCTACTAAAGAATATACAGGTCAACCAAGAAATCAAACACACAATCAAAAATTACATGGAGTGAAATGAAAATGAAAACACAACAGTCCAAAACCTTTGGGATACAGCAAAAGCAGTTCTAAGAGAAAAGTCTGTAGCAATACAGGCCTACCTCAAGAGGCAAGAAAAATCTCATATAAACAACCTTACACCTAAAGGATCTGGGAGGAAAAAAGAACAAACAAAACACAAAACCAGCAGAAAAGGAAATAATAAAGATTAGAGCAGCAATAAATGATATAGAAATGAAAAAAAAAAACAGTAAAACAGATCAATGAAACCAGGAGCTGGTTCTCTGAAAATATAAACTTGTAGCAAGACTCATGGAAAAAGAAAAAGAGAGAGAGAGAAAGAAAGAGAGGAAGAGAGGACTACAACAAGATCACAAATGAAAGAGAAAAGCAGCCCCCAACACCATAGAAATACAAATGATAATATTATGAAGAATTATATGCCAATAAATTGGACAACTTAGAGAAAATGGATAAATTCTTAGAAATATAACCTTCCAGGGTGCCTGGGTGGCTCAGTGGGTTAAAGCCTCTGCCTTCTACTCAGGTCATGATCCCAGGGTCCTGGGATCGAGCTCTGCATCAGGTTCTCTGCTCAGCAGGGAGCCTGCTTCCCCCCCTCTCTCTGCCTGCCTCTCTGCCTACTTGTGGTCTCCATCTGTCAAATAAATAAATAAACTCTTTAAAAAAAAAAAAAAAGAAATATAACCTCCCAAAACTGAAGCAGGCATAGAAAATTTGAACAGACTAATCACCAACAATAAAATTGAATCAGTAATCAAAAAACTCTGAAAAAAACAAGAGTTCAGAAGACTTCACACCCTTGTGTACTGTTGGTGAAAATACAAACTTGTTCAGCCACTGTGTAAGAGAAAGCATGGAGTTTCCTGAAAAAAGGAACACTAAAACTACCCTACAATTCAGTAGTTACACTATTTTTATTCAAACAACACAAAAACACTAATTCAAAGAGGTATGTACTCCTAGGCTTATTGCAGCCTTATTTACAATAGGCAAATTATGGAACCAGTTCAAGTGTCCATCAACAGATGGATAAAGAAGATATGGTATGTATATACAAGGGAATATTATTCAGCCATAAAAAGGAATGAAATCTTGCCATTTTTAACACTATAAATGGAGCTACAAAATATAATGTTAAGCAAAATAAACCAGTCAGGGAAAGCTAAATACCACCTGATTTCACTCCTATGTGAAATGTGGGACCTTGGTGGCCCTGTGAGTTAAGTGCCCATGCCCAACTCTTGAATTCAGATGAGGTCATGATCTCAGGGTCGAGAGATCAAGCCTGCTGTGGTACTCAGCAGGGAGTCTGCTTGGGATTCTTTATCCCTCTCCTTCTGACCCTCCTTCTGTTCATGCTCTCTCTCTCAAATAAATAAATCTTTAAAAAAAAAAAAAAGAAAAACTAAACAGAAGAGAGAAAAAGAGGAAACCACCCTCTCCCATGCAGAAAGGACTTTTAACTATTGAGAAAGAATGGATGGTTACCAGAGGGGAGGTGGGTGGGGAGAAGGATGGTGGATGAAATTGAAGAAGGGGATTAAGAGTAGACTTACCACAATGAACACTAAGTATTAGAATTGTTGTATCACTATATTATATACCAGCAACTAATATAACATATGTTAACTATAGAGGAATTAAAATTTTAAAAAAGCAATAAAATGAAAGATTGGTTACTTTGACCACATAAAAACAAATTTTAAATGGCAAAAATAAACACATAAGCAAAAGCAAATGGATCCTGCATAAATATATGTACAACCCATACCACAGACAAAAACTCTGCTAAACCCAGTAAAAACTCCTAAAAATCAGGAAAAAACCCAAAATGAACAAAATTGAAAAGTCCATGATAGAAAAAAATGAATAAAATACATGATTAAATATTTTGCAAAACAAAAATGTAAGCCATTAGCTTTTTTTAAATTTTATTTAATCTTTTTTTGATTTAAACATATAATGTAACCCCACCACCCTCTCCCAACCCCTCACTCCCCCCAACCCCCTCAGTTTGTTTTATGACATTAAGAGTCTCTTTTGGTTTGTCTCCCTCCCAATCCCATCTTGTTTCATTTTTTCTTTTCCTACCACCTTAACCCCCGCACGCGTTGCATCTCCACTTCCTCATATCAGGGAGATCATGTGATAGTTGTCTTTCTCCAGCTGACTTATTTCACTAAGCATAATATGCTCTAGTTCCATCCATGTCATCACAAATGGTAAGATTTCATTTCTTTTGATGGCTGCATAGTATTCCATTGTGTATATATATACCACCTCTTCTTTATCCATTCATCTGTTGATGGACATCTAGGTTCTTTCCATAACTTGGCTATTGTGGACATTGCTGCTATAAACATTCGGGTACACGTGCCCCTTTGGATCACTACGTTTGTATCTTTAGGGTAAATACCCAGTAGTGCAACCGCTGGGTCATAAGGTAGCTCTATTTTCAATTTTTTGAGGAATCTCCATGCTGTTTTCCAGAGTGGTTGCACCAGCTTGCATTCCCACCAACAGTGTAGGAGGGTTCCCCTTTCTCCACATCCTCGCCAGCATCTGTCATTTCCTGACTTGTTCATTTTAGCCATTCTGACTGGTGTGAGGTGGTATCTCATTGTGGTTTTGATTTGTATTTCCCTGATGCCCAGTGATGTGGAGCACTTTTTCATGTGTCTGTTGGCCATCTGGATGTCTTCTTTGCAGAAATGTCTGTTCATGTCCTCTGCCCATTTCTTGATTGGATTCTTTGTTCTTTGGGTGTTGAGTTTGCTAAGCTCTTTGTAGATTTTAGATACTAGCCCTTTATCTGATATGTCATTTGCAAATATCTTTTCCCACTCTGTCAGTTGTCTTTTGGTTTTGTTGACTGTTTCCTTTGCTGTGCAAAAGCTTTTGATCTTGATGAAGTCCCAATAGTTCATTTTTGCCCTTGCTTCCCTTGCCTTTGGCGTTGTTCCTAGGAAGAAGTTGCTGCGGCTGAGGTCGAAGAGGTTGCTGCCTGTGTTCTCCTCAAGGATTTTGATGGATTCCTTTCTCACGTTGAGGTCCTTCATCCATTTTGAGTCTATTTTCGTGTGTGGTGTAAGGAAATGGTCCAATTTCATTTTTCTGCATGTGGCTGTCCAATTTTCCCAACACCATTTGTTGAAGAGGCTGTCTTTTTTCCATTGGATGTTCTTTCCTGCTCTGTCGAAGATTAGTTGACCATAGAGTTGAGGGTCTATTTCTGGGCTCTCTATTCTGTTCCATTGATCTATGTGTCTGTTTTTGTGCCACTACCATACTGTCTTGATGATAGCTTTGTAGTAGAGCTTGAAGTCTGGAATTGTGATGCCACCAACTTTGGCTTTCTTTTTCAATATTCCTTTGGCTATTCGAGGTCTTTTCTGGTTCCATATAAATTTGAGGATTATTTGTTCCATTTCTTTGAAAAAATTGGATGGGATTTTGATAGGCATTGCATTAAATGTGTAGATAGCTTTAGGTAGCATAGACATTTTCACAATATTTATTCTTCCAGTCCATGAGCATGGAACATTTTTCCATGTCTTTGTGTCTTCCTCAATTTCTTTCATGAGTACTTTATAGTTCTCTGAGTATAGATTCTTGGCCTCTTTGGTTAGGTTTATTCCTAGGTATCTTATGGTTTTGGGTGTAATTGTAAATGGAATTGAATCCTTAATTTCTCTTTCTTCTGTCTTGTTGATGTAAAGAAATGCAACTGATTTCTGTGCATTGATTTTATATCCTGACACTTTACTGAATTCCTGTACAAGCTCTAGCAGTTTTGGAGTGGAACCTTTTGGGTTTTCCACATATAGTATCATATCATCTGCAAAGAGCGATAGTTTGACTTCTTCTTTGCCGATTTGGATGCCTTTAATTTCTTTTTGTTGTCTGATTGCTGAGGCTAGGACTTCTAGTACTATGTTGAATAGTAGTGGTGATAACGGACATCCCTGCCGTGTTCCTGACCTTACCAGAAAAGCTCTCAGTTTTTCTCCATTGAGAATGATACTTGCAGTGGGTTTTTCATAGATGGCTTTGATAATATTGAGGTATGTGCCTTCTATCCCTACACTTTGAAGAGTTTTGATTAGGAAGGGATGTTGCACATTGTCAAATGCTTTTTCAGCATCTATTGAGAGTATCATATGATTCTTGTTCTTTCTTTTGTTAATGTACTGTATCACATTGATTGATTTGCAGATGTTGAACCAACCCTGCTGCCCTGGAATAAATCCCACTTGGTCGTGGTGAATAATCCTTTTAATGTACTGTTGGATCCTATTGGCTAGTATTTTGGTGAGAATTTTCGCATCTGTGTTCATCAAGGATATTGGTCTGTAATTCTCTTTTTTGATGGGATCCTTGTCTGGCTTGGGGATCAAGGTGATGCTGGCCTCATAAAATGAGTTTGGAAGTTTTCCTTCCATTTCTATTTTTTGGAACAGTTTCAGGAGAATAGGAATTGATTCTTCTTAAAATGTTTGGTAGAATTCCCCTGGGAAGCCATCTGGCCCTGGGCTTTTGTTTGTTTGGAGATTTTTGATGACTGTTTCAATCTCCTTACTGGTTATGGGCCTATACAGGTTTTCTATTTCTTCCTGGTTCAGTTTTGGCAGTTTATATGTCTCTAGGAAAGCATCCATTTCTTCCAGATTGTCGAATTTGTTGGCATAGAGTTGTTCATAATATGTTCTTATGATTGTTTGTATTTCTTTGGTGTTGGTTGTGATCTCTCGTCTTTCATTCATGATTTTATTTATTTGGGTCCTCTCTCTTTTCTTTTTGATAAGTCTGGCCAGGGGTTTATCAATCTTATTAATTCTTTCAAAGAACCAGCTCCTAGTTTCATTGATTTGTTCTATTGTTTTTTTTTTTTGTTTCTATTTCATTGATTTCTGCTTTGATCTTCATGATTTCTCTTCTCCTGCTGGGTTTAGGCTTTCTTTGTTGTTCTTACTCGAGCTCCTTTAGGTGTAGCTTTAAGTTGTGTATTTGAGACCTTTCCTGTTTCTTGAGATAGGCTTGTATCGCTATATATTTTCCTTTCAGGACTGCCTTTGCTGTGTCCCACAGATTTTGGACCGTTGTGTTTTCATTATCATTTGTTTCCATGGTTTTTTTGAATTCTTCTTTAATTTCCTGGTTGACCCATTCATTCTTTAGAAGGATGCTGTTGAGTCTCCATGTATTTGTGCTCTTTCCAAATTTCCTCTTGTGATTGAGTTCTAGCTTCAGAGCATCGTGGTCTGAAAATATGCAGGGAATGATCCCAATCTTTTGATACCTGTTGAGACCTGATTTAGGACCCAGGATGTGATCTATTCTGGAGAATGTTCCATGGGCACTAGAGAAGAATGTGTATTCTGTTGCTTTGGGATGGAATGTTCTGAATATATCTGTGATGTCCATCTGGTCCAGTGTGTCATTTAAGACCTTTATTTCCTTGTTGGTCTTTTGCTTGGATGAATTATCCATTTCAGTGACAGGAGTGTTAAAGTCCTCTACTATTATTGTATTATTGTCAATGTGTGTCTTTGATTTTGTTATTAATTGGTTTATATAGTTGGCTGCTCCCATGTTAGGGGCATAGATATTTAAAATTGTTAGATCTTCTTGTTGGACAGACCCTTTGAGTATGATATAGTGTCCTTCCTCATCTCTTTTTATAGTCTTTGGTTTAAAATCTAATTGATCTGATATAAAAATTGCCACCCCACCTTTCTTCTGATGTCCATTAGCATGGTAAATTGTTTTCCACCTCCTCACTTTCAATCTGGAGGTGTCTTCAGGTCTAAAATGAGTTTCTTGTAGGCAGCATATGGATCGGTTTTGTTTTTTTATCCATTCTAAAACCCTGTGTCTTTTGATTGGGGCATTTAGCCCATTTACGTTCAGGGTAACTATTGAGAGATATGAATTTAGTGCCATTGTATTGCCTGTAAGGTGATTGTTACTGTATATTGTCTCTGTTCCTTTCTGGTAATACTTTTAGGGTCTCTCTTTGCTTAGAGGACCCCTTTCAATATTTCCGGTAGAGCTGGTTTGGTGTTTACAAATTCAGTTTTTGTTTGTCCTGGAAGCTTTTTATCTCTCCTTGTATTTTCAATGATAACCTAGCTGGATAAAGTATTCTTGGCTGCATGTTTTTCTCGTTTAGTGCTCTGAATATATCATGCCAGTTCTTTCTGGCCTGCCAGGTCTCTGTGGATAAGTCTGCTGCCAATCTAATATTTTTACCATTGTATGTTACAGACTTCTTGTCCCATGCTGCTTTCAGGATTTTCTCTTTGTCGCTAAGACTTGTAAATTTTACTATTAGATGGTGGGGTGTGGACCAATTCCTATTGATTTTGAGGGGTGTTCTCTGCACCTCCTGGGTTTTGATGCTTGTTCCCCTTGCTATATTATGGAAATTCTCTACAATAATCCTCTCCAGTATACCTTCTGCTCCTATTTCTCTTTCTTCTTCTTCTGGAATCCCAATTATTCTAATGTTGTTTCGTCTTATGGCATCACTTATCTCTCAAATTCTCCCCTCGTGGTCCAGTAGTTGTTTGTCTCTCTTTTGCTCAGCTTCTTTATTCTCTGTCATTCGGTCTTCTATATCACTAATTCTTTCTTCTGCGTCATTTATCCTAGCAGTAAGAGCCTCCATTTTTGATTGCACCTCATTAATAACTTTTTTTTATTTCAACTTGATTAGATTTTAGTTCTTTTATTTCTCCAGAAAGGGCTTTTATTTCTCCTGACAGGGTTTCTCTAATATCTTCCATGCCTTTTTCGAGCCCGGCTAGAACCTTGAGAATCGTCGTCCTGAATTCCAGATCTGACATATTACCAATGTCTGTATTGATTAGGTCCCTAGCCTTCGGTCCTGCCTCCTGTTCTTTTTTTT